>VZRW01013715.1:264213-286083 GCA_013398125.1 Aegotheles bennettii | reverse complement strand
TCTTCCTCCTCTTCCTCCTCCTCCTCTGCGGGCCGTGAGTGCCCCGAGCAGCCACAGCCCTGCCTGGAGCCTGGGGCCGTGCAGCAGCGCTGTGGTTTGGTCCCTTTCTCATCCCACACTCCATTTTTAAAGGAGAGGGAGAGAAAACTCACCAAAGTTGATAATTACTCAGATTTTTAACTTCCCCGTGAGGCCGTGGTTGGGGGGAGTGGCAGTGTGGCTGGCATGGAGCTGCCTGGGCCTGAGAGTTGAAAGCTGTAGGGTGATGCCCAGAAGAGACCAAGTCAGCTTTCCAGCCCCCAGCACTGTGCTTTGAAAGAGAGAGGCCAAAAATGGTGATTTTGAGGAAAAAGTGCCCGGATCTGCTTCTAGGCATCACATACCAGCACCCGGGGGGGGCCTGCTCCTCCATGTGCTCCTGGAAACCATCAGCTTTGTGTGCCCTCTGCGCCGTGTTCCGGGCACCCTGGGTGAGCAGTGGTGGCTCTGGGATGGAGAAGGAGCCTGAGGAGAGTTTGTTGTCCATGATTTGCCCTTTCCTGGCTCTGTGTGGTGCCTGGTGGAGCTGGGTGATCCCAGTGTGTGTCAGTGAGCTGTGTTACTGAGCCTGTGATTCCTCTCAGACTCTTTATGGGATTAGAAATTGATGCTTTTGGGTGGGGCCTTGTAACTCTGAACTCCTTAACACACAAAACGAGCACATTGAAACTTTCTTTCTCATTTTATCTTTTAGATCAACTCCTATGTAGAGTGTTGTGAGTCTATGAAGCACCTTAGCAGTTTCTTTCATTCCTAGAAGGCCAGGTGTCCCAGGGAAACTTCACTGCCCTGTTCCAAGAGTTAAGTGGTGTCCAGACACGGCAGCGGATCCCCGACCTCCTGCTGAGTGGATGGCAGCACCGTTGAAAATGTAATATTTCAGAAAGTTTATTTTATCCTCACGATGTCCCTCTGCCCGCAGCTGTTCCAGTGTTGATATTTGAGTTTATCTCAAGAGCAGGAACCTACCAAAGGGGGTCCATGTACGTGGTGGGTGCAAGGAATGGGAAGAAGCTGCTGCTGTTCAGAGTTGGGCTCTGCAGTGGAGCCTTTGATCTTGGATTGATCCCATGCATATGCAGCATGTGGGAAGTGTGTTCAGTTGCATGGTCTGGGCACAAAATGATGTTGGTTTAGTGCCTGAGCACTTCATATGTCTTGCAAAATACATTCTTGTAAGACACTTCCTTACTACACACAGGAAATTACGGCGAAGAGACACTTCAGACTATGGGTATCTTCAATAATTGAGAACAGACCTCAGTTTCCTAAATTCCTTAATCATAAATTAACCCATGCTCCTTTTTATTGGCCACTGATTCACATAGAGTCAACAGACTGCCTGCAAATTTCTGTAATGGTGAAAAGTATTTAAAGCCTGGGGCCAAGCTGGAGAGATCAGAACTGTGCTTCCATGTACCTGTCCTTGGAGGCAGGAGGCAGTGAAGAGCCTCACCCGGTGGTGCACAGTGATCACAGAAGGGTTTTGATATCAAAGTACAAGCCTGATAGTTCCCTCTGCAATTCGTTTTGTTAGGAACAAAGTAAAATATTCTTGAAGTAACTTTTATATTACTTTAGTTTTAAGAGTAGTAGGATTTCTGGTTCAGCAGAGGGAATATCTGCCCGGATCTGAGTGTCTGGGTTGGAGCACCCGGGCGTGGGAGGGGGCTGGGGAGGTCCCTGTTGTTCTCCAGCATTATCTGATGAGCACATTGTCATTTCATAATTCCCGGAATTTGGCACATCGTAAACCTGGGGTGAAGCAGAGAGCAGCTAACAGGCTGCTGCTCATCACTCACATAACAATGGGTGTGTGGAAGGATGTTAAGATTATAAGTCCTAAACACTCCAGAAGATCAAAATATTTCACTTATCTCTGCGGTCCCAAAGGGAGAAATAAAGTAGCTGATGTCTTTGAAAGGCTGCCTTGCCATCAGAGGCACTGACAGTGAGACTGCAAGGCTCGCTGAGCAAGGGGAGGAACATCCTGTAGGGTGTGAAAAACACGATTGCCTCATTGTTCTTGCAAGACCTTCCATTATTTTCAGCTTGTTTACGTAGTGAAGCTTTGCCAAGTTTTGAAAGGAGCAGAAATACAGCATCACCACCGCGTCTGGGCTGTAGAATTCACTTGCAAAAGTACTTGGAGAACTTTTTTTTTCTTGAAAAGAAATACAATCCCATGCAAACATGAATGTTAATAACACTACTCCCCACGGGTGCAGTGTTGCGGGATGGCTGGTTGGTGGAGAAGGGTCTGTGAATGAGTCAGGATAATTCCAGAACAAAGTTCTGATCTTTCCTACACTAACACTGTAAAGCTTGGAGCAGGTTATGACCAGTGCTGACACTGCCTGCTGCAGGGAGCTGTTGGAATGGTGGAAACAGAACTCCATTTCTATGTCTGCCTGGTAAACAATAAGCAGAGAAGCAAAGCAAAGTTTTAAGTGAAGAAGTTGAGTTTTGCAAAGCAGTTTTAAGTAACTGCCAAGCTGGAGAGCATCTGCAGAGCTGCTCTCCTCCTGCTGTGGCTGCTTCAATGTGTTTTCCTTCTCTGCCTTCCTGCAGGTCTCTTCCTTCCTGGAAATTCAGCCAAGAGTTAGCATTCCCGGGCTGTTGGATCTTTTCCATGTTAATGGATAATATTTGATATGTGCCCTGTAAATCCTGCCCTGGGACTCGGGGACCGGTGGGGTGCCTGATGCCTGTGATCCCAATTCCCCGCCGGGTCCGCTCGTTCCACGGCCCCCACACCACCTGCCTGCATTCGGCCTGTGGCCCGGTGAGGACCACTCACTTGGTGCGCACCAAGTACAACAACTTCGACATCTATCTCAAATCCCGATGGATGTATGGATTCATCCGTTTCCTGCTGTACTTCAGCTGCAGCCTCTTTACCTCCATCCTCTGGGTGGCACTCTCTATCTTGTTTTGCCTTCAGTACCTCGGCATCCGGATCTTTCTGCGTTTCCAGTACAAACTCTCCATCATCCTCCTCTTACTGGGGCGAAGGCGGGTAGACTTCAGCCTCATGAATGAACTGCTCATCTATGGAATCCATGTGACCATGCTGCTAGTGGGGGGGCTGGGATGGTGTTTCATGGTATTTGTGGATATGTAAATAAAACAAGCGCATGTGGGCTGAGAAGGTGACTTTTCTTCTACCCCCAAATGTGTCAATATCCTATTTTCTTTTTTATATATAAATTAATTTATTTGTCAGCGCTACTTTCTATTGATAAATTCACGTACTTGTCTCTGGAATTTGTATTTTTTTGAGGGTTGAGGTGCCATTTTGGTGATCAAAGTGCAACACTTGATTGGGTGTTTGTTCTTCGCACAGTGCAAGTTAATGTAATCACCTTCCAGTCCATAGGAGCCTGTCTCCTGCTGTTCCTGCATTCCTGTGGGCATGGAAAAGGCAGTGATGTAGCTGGAGGGCAGAAGGCAGTGATGTAGCTGGAGGGCAGAAGCCAGTTAACTTTGCACCCCATGCTCTTAATCCATCTTCACCCTTTTTTCTAAAAATACCTCTGGCATGTAAGCTGTATCCTACTTGAGTTATTTTTTCTCTATGTAGTTTGAATTTTGCATATTCCCTGCTAAGAATTCCCTGCCCAAATTCACAGAGTGTGGGGGTTTGGTGGTTTTTTTGTTCCATTTTGTTTTTAGATCTGTGCAAGACGTGCTTTTGACCCACTATACTGTCCTGTTCACTTTAACGTAATTCTATGGCTTTGAACGGCTTTGTGCTTTTCAGGCATTTAGTGCTGAGTAATTGAGTCTTACTCCAATAGAACAAATCCACGGGACTGATGGGAGCAGAGTTGGGGATCATGTGCTCTTGAAACTCCCAGTCACGACAAATATGTTACCGTTTTGTGGTGATTAAGGGGAACCCATTGCAGTGGTTGGTAGTGTTTAGGTCTTGGTGTTTGGTTCTGCTTTTCCCCAGATCGATTGGTTCCAGTTTTCTCACTGGGGTACTTGGGTCTGAGCATGAGGAGGTGAGGCTGTCTTACCTGGGAGAGGTTGAAAGCAACCTGAAACAGCAAGAGTTGTTCTCTGTGATTACAGAAAACATTCTCCTACCCCTGCAGCAGCTAGGTGGGGTCACTGGAGAGCCTTACTGACAGCTCAAGGAGGGAGTTAAGCGCTAAGCTCAGTTTTATCAGTCTTGGTCGAAGATCTCGGACCGTTCCCCTGCAGTCAGTCAAGTCACTCTTTATTTATGGAGTCCAGAAGTTGGCCTAAAGTCTATTTTTATTCTGGGTTTGTTTTCCTTATAACGGAATATTGCTCTTTTCCCCATGTTCTTTAAAGAACTGTTTAAAAACAAGTTGGTAAAAATGATGGAGACCCTTCTTCCCCCCCTTGTGAAATCAATTGACTCAATCATAATGGAGTAAGCAAGACTGGAAATACATGAGTGTTCCTCTGTGATCTTTGGTCTGAGAGATGAATGTGGCTGAGAACAAAGCCAGCTTGCACACGGGGAAGGATGCTTAATATTTCAGCTTGTGAGTATTGCAGTCTTTCCCTGGCATACTTTGATTTGTAGGCTTATGGATGCAAAATAGAGAAGCTTCTGTCTGAAGCCCAAAGCTAAAGCAAACCCAGAAATTATCTCATTATCAAGTGTTACAGATAATGCAGCCTGAACATGCAGAGCTGAATAAATAATGGGCCACAGTGGTGTGAACTTTATATGAGCCCCGCGAGAGCCTAAGGCTGTTTCTGCAGGAAAGATGTCGTGTCAGCATATGTCACAAACTGGTGTCTGGAAGTTTCCTCCGAACTGTAGAGCTCCCCAGAGCCTTGTTCTGGGATCACTCTCTGGGCTGCGGGTCCTCAGTGTCCTCCAGGTCCAAGCCACAGCTTGTGCTTTAGGCAGAGGGAATTCCCAATAATTCCCAGCCCAGTGCTTTCCTCCCCAGTACAGCTGTCAGCCTGGGGCATGGCAGCTCTGGTGTGCTGACTGTGGGACTCCTGGGATAGCTGTGCTCAAGAATTTCTGCAGGAAACGTGGTGCAGATGGCTGGCAAACAGCCCTGGAGCAGGCTAAGACACCAGGTGAGGTCCCAGTGAGGCACTGCTGAGAGCAGCTCTCCCTCACCCTGCGTGGGAGACACGGCATGGAGACCAGTGAGGGGTTGGATGGTAGGACCTTGCTTCACCTTGGAGTGGCTGTGTTCAGTACTCCTGATAATGGTGAGTAAATGAGTGATTAGTGGTAGCGTGGGCACTGCTGTGCTCCCCATCCATGCCCCTTTCAGCAGGTGGGTGCTTTTCACAAAGGATACGCTTGACTGCTTGACCAAACCCGTGGTAGTTTGGTTCAGGCTCCAAAGGAAGTCAAGGTCTAGGCTGTGACCGGGTTATGACCTTCTCCAGTTCCAGCCTGTTCTTTGAAAACCCACACAGAACAGGGTGAGCTTTGATGTGTATGAGCTTGGAAACCGGAACATGGATCATGCAATTAACACATGAATAGCAGGTGGTTGTTCCAGGGCTAATTTGGTCAGGGAACAAAGGTTGTGGGTACAAGGAGTCTCAGACTTACCTTTTCCATCGCACGTAATTTGACTATGAGCCAACCACTTTATTCCATAAATACGACAGCCTGAGGGAGGGTTTTTTTGAGCTCTCCCTGCTCGGCAGCTGGCTGCGTGGCAGTGAGCTCCCTGTGAGCTGGGATGCCTCTCGGGGTTGCTCCTCAAGGCTCAGAGACCCCTTCCCAACTGCAGATCTTTGGTAAGTGATCATAACCTTGTGTCACAGGGCACCGAAACCTTGTATTGGTAACTTTGAATCATTATTATCTCCTCTGTGCAGTAATAGGTGGACCCTTGCCATCTGACTTTGTTAAGTCTCACTTTTACATCTTACTTCAATAAACCCACTTTTGTGCTGCCTTTGGGAGTGGTTCTTCAAGCAGCCCGAATCTGCCCCACGATGCTTCTGAACAGACAGGCAATTGAACAGACGAGGGCTTTACTGCACAGACTCCCCATCAGCCCTCTGCACCCAGGCTCAGTGGTGCACACCGAGGAGAAAGCACGTGTCCTCATCAAATCACAGAAAAGCCATGTTTGCCAAGTGCCCAGATGTTCCTTGAGAGAGACCTTGGGGCCAAGTCACTTAGAAGACAGCGGGCAGTGATTCCTTGTTCTTTCACAAAGGTAGCCAAGTACCTGCTGTCAAAGCAAGTCCCTGAATCTCAGGTCTGCAATGGCACCCAAAGACAGACAACCCCGAGATTAAATAAGTGAGAAGGAGACCTTGAAGGTGCTGTGAGTTCAAAATCCTCTTACTCTTGGTCAGTACCAGCACTTGGGTACCTTGCAGTGCTTGGGTGGTGTGATCCTACCAGCACAGTAGGGACTGTGGTCCCTTTGAAGTCATCCTGGCAAGGAAGAGGAATTAATTTACAAATGATTTGTTTTATGATGTAATAATTTGAACATTTTAGATCTACATGAGCCGAGCAGTGTTTGGCACCTTTATGGCACTTTCCTCTTCAAAGCGTTTTCCAACTAGAGCTAATTAAACCTCACAACATCCCCAGGAGATTGCAGAATAAGGAAGATCTTGGTAATTGTTCAGAATTTAAATTCAGTGGTTTTATGTTTGAGATTTTTTTTTTTAAGCTTTTAGGATTTCTTTGCCAAAATATATTTCTCAAGGAGCTGGATTCTTAAACTTTCTGACAAGACTGAGGGGAGCCGAGCCACAACTGGGGGAGGGAGAAGGAGGGAGAATAAATGTTGTATTAAGGATATGCAGAGAATAAGCTGGGTGATTTTTTCCCCCATTTAGTTTAATTGGAAAACCTGACATTTTTGATAAAAAGGTAGGGTGGGAAACAAAACTTTGTAAAATACAAGTAAGGAAACAGGGGAAGTTGAACTTTCTGCTTTTCAAGAGTCTTACAATGGTATTTGCCAGAAATATTTCACATTGAGCAGGTACTTGCAAACCGTGCCCCTTTTGGCTTTTTGATTCTTTCCAGATTCAGTGGTGCTGGGAGGGGTGGTTCAGGCTCCAAAATGTGTTAAGTCCTCCCTTCTCACTCTGTAGATGGCTGTAACACTAAAACTGTAGAAGCATTCATTTCAGCATTCCTTCATGCTGATTCCATCCTGAACAGTGATGTTCAAACAAACAAACAGCTCGTTTGTTCCCTGTCTTTTTTTAGTATATGTACTGCATTAAAAATGTCCTCAAGAATAATTAGGAAAAATACTCACTCTTTTTGCCATGTCGAAGGGTTGATTGCTTGTGCAGAAAAAGGAAGGGTTTTGTCATACGATGCTGGTATCGTTCTGATGTGGGGATGTCCTAGATTCTCTTCCTCTCTTTGCACTGGTGCAAATAGTCAGAGCAAGTGCATGGTGGAGGAGAATCAGGCTCTCTGTGGTTAGGTCTCACTGAGAGTTGGGAAAATGCCCCTTTTTCTGCCCTTGAAGGGTCACTCAGCAGTGCCTTAGGAGGGGAGGCAGGAGTGCAGCACAGCCTCCTGGCTCCCAGGCTTTGTGAGCAGACTATTGCCCACCCTTGGTGTTGGAGGGATTGGAAGGAGCTGTTGTTTCGTATTGAGGTGCACATCAGTCCTAGAAGGTGCTGCCTTTCCTCCATTCCTTGCATGGAGCTGGGCTTGTGCAGAGCTGTATTGTTTCAGAAGACACTTGTGATGATTCCAATGGAAATACAGAGGAATATTCCTACTCTGATGGACTTCGCAATTCCAATTGTTTTTTTGTGGAAAGTACTACAGTGGTGTGCTGCAGAATAAAACCCTAAAACAGATGCTGGGCAGGTTTTGTTCTCCAGTGACTGGCCAGGTTGGAGCCAGTGGAGACAAGCTTAGGGAAGCAGCACAGAGAGGACCATTGCAGACTCAGCTGGAGGTGAACTGGAGAAATACTCGTGTGGGCAGAGCAGCCCTGTGCGTGTGTGAGATGCTCCTTTCTGGTATCCCAACTTAACAGCTGGAGAGCCATCGTGGAGGACTTGAGAGAAAGGGGAAGGAGGTTTCCAAAAGAGAGAATGCTCCGGGTGAGGGTGGATGTATTTTCACTTTCAGTATTAAAGAGGCAGCCGTAAGCTGTGCTCAGAGATGCTCTGGTGCTATTAGCACAGTGGCAGATGGCAAAGCTGGTTGAGTGCTGCAGAGCATCGGACTCGATGACAGTAAAAGGCTCAGCAATGTACTATATAAATGTGCCTATTCTATTATTAATGTTATTTTAAAATACATCTCTTGAACCTCTGCCATCTCCTAGGCAAGAACTTGTTTGCCCATTCCTAGAGCAAGCTTCTACCCCGGGCACCTTATGGGCTGTGAGGGATGGGGAATGAGCTGGTGTCCAGCCCGAAGGCTCCCCAGGGAACGGCCTTGGGGTTCCTCAAAGGCAGACGCCACGCCGTGCCAACAAACTTGGCTTATTCCCAGGGCATGCTCCTAAAGCTGAGCCTTTTGTGTCCGTGCAGCGTTAGGATCAGGATTGGCATTTTCCACAGAGGCGAGCAGGGGGCAGGTTCTGACCCAGTCTGCAGGCTTAAGCCTCAAAAAGGCACCTGGAGCAGAGTGGGGAAGGGACCATCCCTTACCCTGAAGGGCCTTACCTGGCTGAGAGCTCATTGTCATTCTTCCCAGGGTTCTCATGAAGTGCTGACTTTGTTCCTTCCCCCCCTGGGGAGGCAGGAGAGGCATTTGCTGCCAGTTGTGGAAGGGAACACGGCGTGTTTGCTTTCAGGAACAGCCTTGGCTATTGGAGCCTCTAGCACACACAGATAGCACGTTGCTCCAGCGAAGACGTTGCTGGAAAATATGAAGCCTTGTTATCTTTCTGTGTTTTTATTTAGCCAAACAAGGTTTCCATAGCTCCTGGACAGCTCTGCTGCTGGGGGGAGAAAAAAATCCAAACCCTGTCATATTTTCACCTGCCAACTCTCTGCACTAATTTTGTCTTCCTGCTTCAAAGCAGTCATCGTGCCCAGAAAATGTCAGTTCAAAGCGAAGTTTTGTCCGGTAATGAGCCAGAGAAAATTGTTTAGTGTAAGATCTTCTTGTGCAGCTATCAAAACCGTGCTTAGGTGAGAGCAGAGCTGGGCTGTCGGGGTCTGCTCGGAGCTCTCTGCTTGGGTGGCTTGAAATCAAGACTGCGTGCGTGCTGCGCTTCGGGGCTTGTCTGTGCCGCTTTGCCATGGGAGCAGCTTCACCTTAATGGAGTTGAAAGGAGCATCCCTGTGTCTCCTGCATCTTTCTCAAGCAATAAATTCATCTACTGGGGAAAAAAAGACCACATAACTTGCATGAGGGCTGTACAACCACTTTTCTGAGCTGATGCACGTCGGGTTTGGGCGAGCCTCTTCCCCTGCTGACCTCCACCCTGCACTCCGCTGGCTGCAAAGCGCATGCTCCAAAAATGTGTGATTTCCCCCCGCTGGAGAAGTGTGTGAAAGGGAGTTGTTCCTCTGCCACCAGCTCTGCTCCTGCCAGTGCTCAGCCTTGTGACGGCGGCTGGAGGGACCGCATCCTGACCTTGGATGCACAAGAACCGTAATCGCTAACGCATCCATAAGCCAACTTTCTTTCCTCTGCATGAAGAATGCTGTATGTAACACCGAGAGACAAATACCAAAGTCCTTAGCTGGTTCTTTTTTTAAAAAAAAATAAAATATCCCATTGGCCCTGGTGAGAGTTTTGCCTGAGTAACGACGTCAAGATTATGCATGCTAATTAAATGAACCACCCATCCCTTCAGAGTCTGCTCTCTGCTGGGAATTCCCCTCAGAGTAACTTGCTCCCAGTGAGGAAAGGAGTTGCATGAAAAATTTCCCAGATGGTGAATCCGTTAGAGAAAATCACAATCTGTTTGTGGCTTTTTCAAACAAAAAAGAGCACAGGAGACACTGCGGAATAAATTTGTTGTTGCAAGCCATTTGCTCAGTAATGGGGAGAATTTAGATGGGTGAAGAGCTTTTTTCCAGAGCAGTCTTATCTCCCTGCCTCTAAAAATGAGCAATGGTTTAAAAAATAAATTACAGCAATGCGTATTTTAAAAGCCTAATGCGGTTACTTTAATGATGCCTGTTCATTTATTCTGTGATCAAGGGTGTCTGAAGCTGCTGGGGGACAATGGCCTTGTCCATGCAAACCTCTGAAGGAACAATTGCTGCTCTGTGCTACACCCAGCTCTGTGTCCCCCGCCGGAGCCATTCCACGCCGCTGCTGTGTCCTAGTGAGTCTCCTGCCAGCACCCCTGGGTGCAGGGACCCACACAGCCCTGGGACCCCGGCCAGCCCAGCAGGGGATGCCCCTAACACTGGCTGTGATTTGGGACCAAAGCCAACCCCAGCCCAGGGAGGGGTCGTAGAATCATAGAATCATTATGGTTGGAAGGGACCTCCAGGGTCATCAAGTCCAACCTTTATCCCATCATATCCCTAACCACTGGACCATCAGACCATGGCCTCAAGTGCCTCATCAACCTGTTTGGTTTTTTTTCTTGGGGGGTGATGGAGCAGCCTTTGGCTGGGGCAGGTGTTGGCACATTGCAGTCCCAGGCAGGAGCTGCCTCTGCATCCCTGGGCTGGATGGTGCCACCTCACTGCAGAAGGGACTGTGTGCCCTGCCAGCCCCTGCACCGTTGCTGCTCAAGGTGGGAGCATGTGAGGTGCCAGGCTGGGGGCTGCGGGTTGCTGCTCCCTCCTGCCAACCCTGCTGGAAGGGGACAAGGTCCAAAGAGGGCACCAGCGGGTGGCTGGTGCTGGGGAGGACTTGGTTCCCTGCTTCATCCATCAGAGCCCGAGACACTGCATCGCTGCGTGCTGGCTTTGCTGCATCACTGATGTTGCCTGGACACATTTCACTTAAAATCTGAATTTCATAAAAAGATCCTAGCCAAGAAGAATTCTTCCAAGATTGCCTTTTTTTTTTTTTTTTCATTTAAACTTCAACTGAGCACAGCTTAATAGTTTCTTGGAAACACATTTGCTTGCAGATATGTGTAATGTAGGCACTGTTACTTCCTTCTTTTTCATGTGAGGCTGACTGCAAACTGTCTGGTGGCAAACATGAAACTCGGCGTTGTGCAATGCAGCAGGGTTGGGGGTGAACAGGGAGCAGTGGGCACGACTGGAAGGGCTGGGATTGCAAATGTGAGCTCTCCTTAGCAAAACTGGTGCTGGATTCTTCTTGTGCATACATCGCTTTAATCAGCCCGCGGCGTTTTAATAACCCGGTCCTTCTTGCTAAGAATTACACGGACACGTGGTGTCTCGCTTTTGCCAGGTTCAGTTTAGGAGAGATTTATTGTGCCTTCAGGATCTGTAGGACTTGCTGAGCTTCAAGGACTGAGGGTCCAGTGGAGCCGCAGCAGGGACTTGTATGCAGCTCCCTCGTACTCCAGCCTCTCCAAGCAACCCAAGCTGGCAGTGCTGATTTGCCAACAAATTTCCTATTTACTGTTCACCAGAGCATCAGTTGTGACAAATAAACAGAAGAAGGCAGCAGTTCACTGGAAGCATTTTATGTACTGATTAAGACGCTCTACAAAGGGAGCTCCTCTGGGTGCATGGGAGGGTTCTGTGGCACAGGAGCTGTTGCTGAGCTTAGGGGGCTGCTGCTGCTCGGGCTTTGCAGTGTTAGCCAGAGCAGAGTCCCAGAAAGAGGTGGATTTCTGCAATCTGGCTGTCCAAAGCACTTCTCTTTGCGATAGCAGGGGGAGGGTGGTTTCCACAGAGGTTGTTTGTTTAAATTCTGCCTGTATTCACACATTGTGAACGCCTTCAGAAAGGGATGAATGTGGTCCCTGGCTTTGGGAAAACACAGGATAATTTTTATGATCAGTAACGACGTGATAGCAATGTGCTACAATAAGGGCAAGCAAATTTCACGCTTCAAGGGCTGTAACTGCTTACCAGAGAGGGCAGGAGGGGACTGATGCTGCTTTTTCTCTTCTTTGGGAACGTTGGGCATGCATGAAAGGGCTTTTTGGTACCTTCCTTTAAAGCATCAGGCACCAACAAAGAACTGAAGCAAGAACCAAGCCCTGAAGCCTGGTTATAGCTCTGGATGAATGTCTCGTTCTGCCAGAGCCCATGGCAAACTCACAGTGCTTTCAGCGAGGTCAGGATTTCACCTTGTGTTCTTCTCAAACAAAACTGCCAATTCTTGGGGAAATAAATAAAACATTTGAAAGGGATGCTCAAGTCGCAGTGTGAGTGTGTACAGAAGATGTATGTCACTCTGTGTCAACGTGGAGCACAAGAAATATGAGGTGAAATCCTGAAGTCCCTCATTTCAGGTCACTGCTGTGGGCTTTTTCCTAGGCTGACTTTGCTCCTGTCCTGCTGCCGTGCTTCCTGGCTCACACAGAAACCCCTGCTGCCTTGGAGCTGCACATGGCTGGGACCAGCAGGAGGATGCTGGTTTTGCTTTTTCTATGTGAGCATCAAGCACAAGGGATTGAAATCAGCCCAGGTGTGCAAGCTGCACCTCCCGGGGGGGAGTACCAAAAGCCCCCAGCATAATAAGAAGTGAGCAGGGCTCAACCCCTGCGGCTCAGCCCCTTTGGAGAAGCCACCCTGCTGCTGCAGGTCCTGCTGGGCAAGGGCACCCATCACCCCCAGTGGGTGCTCAGTGTGGGCTGACACAGTACAGTGAAACCACAGAGATGGGCAACGGCCAGGTTTGTTCACAGCCTGCCTGTGACCTTGAACATCTTTTACATCCTTCCAGCACATGATTCGGGGGAGAAAGCCGGGGCGGGGGCGGCAGCACAGCATCGAAACGTTGGTTCAGCAATTGCTGCGGGGAAAAAAAAAAGAAAACTTGCTTCAATCTGCAGAGATGCCAACTGAATTTCGTTTTGTTTCGGTATTTTGGAGGCGAGCCAAAAGCAGGATGTTGGGAAGCCTTCAAGCAGCTACTGCCTGCTCGTTCCATACCAAGCATAACTTTGTATATATTTTTATCGGCAAACTCGGTCCCACGCATCTCGATGCGCAGCCGAGAGCCCCGGCTGCAGGGCTGCTCTGCCAGGGGAGAACAGAGCCCTCTTCCTTCCCCGTGTCCTCAAGTCGGAGCTGCGAGAGCCTGCAAAGGTATCTTTTCCCTGCCAGCTGCTCAGAGGAATAGCAAGTGGTTGATTTGATCAGAGAGAGGAATTAAAACAAGTTCAGGATGCGCTGGGGTCGCTGCTCCTCGGTCTGGAGCAGGGGGAGGTGTTGGTGCGGTCCTGGCTGTGATGCTGCGGGGGTTGCAGGGAATTTAGGGTATTACTTTTTGCATCTCATGTGGGGATGAGGCGTGTTTCTGCCTTGTCAGCAGAAGGGCCTGTTCTCTCCCTTGCACAATAGAAAGCCGCTGGGTATAAATAGCCTTTCATGCCTGTCACCTCGGTGACTTTAATGGCGATGCCCTGATTTAAGCCCAGCTTCCAGAGGATGCTTCAGGTGTGTGCTGTCCCCCTGGGACTGAGCACGCGGTTCAATTAAATGCCTGTTTAAGAGGCTCAAAGCAGCAGCTCACTGAGCCCATGGTTTAGCCTTTTCCAGAGCTGGGGCTGGCACGAGGGGGGAGAACGGAGCCCGTTTAAGTGCTACAACTGTTGCCTTCACAAAGGATCAGTGCTCAGAACAGGGAGACATCTTAAGAGTGTCTGACAAATATATGTACATTCGGGGACCGTGAGCCTTGAATTCGTAACACGGTGAAGGGTATTGAACATGACAGAGCTCCACGGAGGATAGAGCTGATGCTTTACCTGCCTGCCTCGGCAGGACCGGCTCTGACAGCCCCCAGGACCCCCAGAGTGGGATGGCAGCTGCTGGCAGGGGGACGGGATGGGTGCCCAGCACCCGGCGGGCACAGAGGCGACGGGTGCTCTCTCCTGTCTCCCTTCTTCATCTCCTTCCTCTCCATGGAGAGCCTCACAGCTTGCTCTCAGCAGGGTTTTCCCGTGCTCGCCACATCGCAGCCCCGCTATCACCCAGGGTCAGCAAGTGTCTCCTATTTCATAGTAATAATTAAGTGCTTTATCTCGGGGCATTAAGGTGCTGGCTGGGCTGGGTGCAGAATCCCAACCTGAGCAACAGGAGATGTGTGTGGTGATGAGCTGGGCAGGAGCTGACCCTGCTGGGTTGACCAGCCCCACCTCTTCCCTCACCCCTTTGCCCTGCCTGCATCCTGGTTGCCCCTTTGTTCTTAAGCAAAGCACCCGAGGTGCCTATGGATGCCTTTTTAAATGCTCACTGTCACATTATCCATCAGATACATATTTACAATCATTCATTAAATTAGGATGTACGTTTCATTCTTCTTTCTTAGAATATTAATGTGTACTCCTGGCTGAAATGCCATATGAATATTCATTAAAAAATCAATCAATTCCTGTGCCAGGAATGATGTCATTTGAGCAATAACTGAAGCAGTAATCGAGCATGCTATGAAAAAACGATGAATGCCATCAGATCTAATGTTTATTGAACTCCATGTGGGTAAATCAGAGTAGGTTTTTTCCATGCTTTTGTGTGCATTGACTGGTGCCCCAGTTCCTCCTGCCTGGCACCAGTGAGCCCAGCCCAGCCAGGAGCACCTCGGAGCAGGTACGAGCCATCCTGCAACGATGGATGAGTCTGGGGGCCGTGTGGGATGTCAGGTCACTGCAGAGCTCCTAATGAAGAGTGGATTAGAAATTTGTCTTATAACAATGGGAAACAAAAGCTCTTAAACCTGTTGTGGGAGACCTGGAAAATGAATAGGCTGAAGTCGTCTTTCCAATAGATCTTTGGCTGGCAAAGTGCTTTCTCATCACTTAGGGCATTGTCCTGTGGGAGTTGAAGTGATGGCTTGTCTTGAGTTGTCCTCTCTGTTTTTAATGGTGGAGCTACCAGGGTAAATACAGAATAAAGAGTAACAATGTGCTTTGGGAGGGATCATTATTACTCTATATTTTCTCAAATTGAGACTTTCTCGACAACAGCAAAGGAGCTGTGCCAATGCATGAGCTTTGACTGCAGCTCCCATGATAAGATCACATTCTGGGTGTGTGGGAAATATTAAGAGTTTTGGCTTGACTTCAGCACCAAGAGTTGCTTTGGAAATCATTCGTGTGTGAGGCATCAGCCTTATGAAGAGGTCATCTCCAGGATCTGCTCTTCGCCGTAGCTGCCACATTAAAATCCTCCATCAGCTCTGCAGAACAAATGACACGGAGCATTTATCCTGGGGAGAAGTTGGTTTGATTGTAACTAAACATATTTTCAAAGATAGCTTTGATAGGCGAGATCGTCACCCAAAGAAATTTACGTTTTTCCTTTGTAGCAGAGGGAGGCATCAAACACCATAATTTTTTTCCTCCTTACCTTTTTTCCCCTCATGATTTCTGCTAAAAGAGATACAAAAATAGCCTGAGTTTAAAAATGAACAGAACCTTGCTTGGCAGTGACAGCCAGCCATCAGTTGTGTTCTGCCGGGAGCAGCAGGGTGTTTTTCCCACTCCTCATTTCCCTGCCCCACATGTGCAGGTGCTTGATCCTGCGATTTGCTGAGCACTTCCCAGTTTCCACCCTCTCCTTGCCTGGGAGGGACTGGGCTGAGCAGGCAGGGGAGCTGGCAGGGGAGCTGGTGGTCAGGCGCTGCTTTCTCAGGACATTCTCACAGTATGTTGGAGCTAAATATTTAGGAAATTTCACAGTCATATGACAAAATTCTTCCTGTGAATTAAGTTATCGCTTAATCATTCAGAAGATCACCTCGATCGCTCAGAATAAAAACCCAGACTGTCTCATGTCCAGCAGCAATATTTCAGGAGACACCTGAGCCAAGCCCATGGCTGCAGGGTGGCAGAGCAGCTCCATCCCCTCTGCCCAGCCCAGCCTCACTGCCCATCGTGGGAGAGGACGGGAGCCCAGGTCAGTGTTAGCATTAGCCCATTTCCAGTGGGGAAAGTGCCACTTCCCAGCAGCGTGGGCTGGTGACCCTGGGTCCAGGGCTCCTGGCCATGGAGGAGCAAGGAGCTGAGGTTATCTTCCACCTCCCGCACTGCAGCAGCAGCTCATCAGTCACAGCTCTGACAACAGCAACTTGCTGCATCAGTCACAGCACTGACACTTCAACCCAAAGCATTCTCCTACAGAAAGGAAGGGGAGGCACAGACCGGTGATGCCAGTCTCTCATTTACACGCTTAGCTTAGAAAAATTAAAAGTCTGACTTCACCTCAGGCAGTTTCACACCCTCATTGAGGGCATCACTGTCTCCCGCAGAGCAAACACGTGGCCAGCAGGTCCCCTTTCCACCTGGCCAGGGTTACCCCTCCAAGGGGGACCTGAGCTGCTTGATTTAAGGCATCTCGCTTGTGTTTCTGTGCATCTAAACCCCAAAATGGTGAGGGATGGAAGGGAATCTGTAGGGAGAGGCTGAACACTGTTTATTTGCTCAGCAGTCATCTGAGTAGTCAATTTTAAATTGGTTAAAATTATTACCCAAGTTTCACACTTGCCCAAGTTTAAAGCAAACAGATGACCTCAGATGTGACGTGCTGCAGCAGGAGCGAGTCCTAAGGAGTCATCGCAGGCACCCAAGTTGCTTGGTACAGCAGGTCCTGTGCTAACGAGGTGGGTGTTCATGCAGCCAAGAGAAAGATGATACATCTGGGAGCAGAAGTCATGCTCAGACCTTAAAGAGGAAGCAGTCAGCCAGAGAATGGCTTGTGAAGGCCTGGCCAGTCAAGGGTCAATACAATTTCTGAGCGATAAAGGCAATTAAATATCAAGATCGTTTACAAGAAGAGATGCTATCCACCAACACGTTGAGTCTTGAAAATGAAAGTAGATATTTTTCTGAAAATTTTGTTTTAATGCTGCTCCTGGGAAAACAGTCTGCAGTCTGTGTCCAGGGAGGTCGGGAACCTTCCAGCATCAGAGCCCGGCAACTGCAGCCAAGCTGGGGCATTCAGTCCCTGCGATGGAATTAACAGCCAGGGTGAAAATCCCCAGGACTGGGTTTTCTCTTCTCCAGGCACCATACCATTATGTCAGAAATAACTATTAAAACAGGCCAACGATACATTATTTTGGTTGTTGTCCTGCTCTCACCTCGTGGGACTCAGCTGGAAGCAAGCAGCGCCCTGCGCTTCCAGAGCAATCCTCACAGCAGGATCTGCAGGATTTCTCTATTTACAAACAAGCAAAGCCTTTTTACACATGACCTTGTGCCAGTTTAGTTAGGACAAAGTGGCCACCTTAGAGACACTCTCATTTCTGTTTGTTTTAACTTATTCTGCATCATTTTAATGTAAACCAAGCAAGCCTGGCTGTAGTCAAACGACCACCGCTGGCACCGTGTCAACCGTGTGGTGTAGGGTGATGCCCAAGCCTTGCGTAGGTGCTTCATGTAAAGAACTCTGAACATTATTTACTTTATTTATTAAAAGTAAGAACTCTTACATCCCATTCCATCCCATAGGTTCACTCTGAGCAGGGGCTGATCCCATGTTCATGTTATTTGTGATGCCGATGTGGGAAAGCCCTGCCTGAAGGAGAAAGGTGGCAGAGCCTGCTGGTGCTGCTTCCCATTTTCTGGTCGGCATTACGTGAGCTGGAGCAGACAGAGGGTTAGGATAGCTGAGGCTGTAACACCACGTTCAGAGCTGGAAAGGAGAATACCCAGTGGAGAAAAAATAACTGAGCTGAACAGCCACCAAAGACAACAAACCAAGGGCTTGCTTGAGTAGGAAATTGTCTCCCTGCGTCCTGCAGCTTTGGCTGAGCAAAGGTTTTGGGGGCTTGTCCCAAAATGCAGTATTAGTGTCCTGTCCCTCCTCAGGTGTGAGGGGGAAGAGGGAGGTGTGGTGAGCACACCATTCATTGTCCCATCACGGCTGGTGGCACCCGGCAAATGCAATTACTGATGTTAGAAATGGGCTGCGACAGCCGTTATCTCCCAGGGTCATGGTCTGGCTCAGAGCGCTCAGACACCGTCAAAATGCCAATTCTGAGCCCTGGGCCTCCCAGGAGATCTCTGCGGGGCTGACATGAAAACATTGCTGGGCTGGAATGAGACCCCCCGTGACCCAGGAGAGATTTACTGCAGCAGGGTTAAAGCTTTCCCAGTGAAATACATGCCAGCAAGGCTCCCTAATGGGAGCAGAGTGTAATTCCAGAGTGGGAAGTGAAATGAAGACACCACAAAGCGGTCAAGGAGCCGTGGAATGAGAGACTAACGAGGCAGAGCCAGCAGATGAATTCCCGGGGTGCTCACAGGTTGTCATTTAACCTCTTGATTTCCATTTTCCAAAGGGAAAGTCATGTGTAAGACCCATTCTGAGCCTCGTGGCCAGGAGGAGTTTGCTTAGGTAATTACAGCTCTATATGGCCAGCACCTATATATCCTCCCACACCACCCAGCTCTGCTACAGAGATTGCAACAGATCCCCCAAGGATCCAACTCTTCCCTTGCTTACGGTGTGTTACTTTTCTACAAGGGCATTGGAGATCATTCCTGTTCTTGCAGGCTGGAGCTCAACCAGCAAAACTCATCACCTGGCAAAGTTCACTTGGCTGGTATGACCGGGAGAGGAAAGGCAAATCCCTCTGCCATAAATAAATCAATAACATATGTAAATGAGGGTTCCTGAGACGTTTTGTTTGGTCATTTGCTGCTATTCAAATGGGCTGACAATCCCAATGAACTCCATATAGCTGTCATGTAGTGTCCTCTCCTATGAACACCAGTTACGCTGCCGTGTGAGCCCAACGTACCATCGGAGTGGAGGTTCCTGGCAGCAGGGAATTTCCTCTCCCCCCAGGTTGCTGTGTAGTTCACAGCACAATGCAAATATCACATTGGATTGGGTTGGTAACACTGTTTCTACCTACAAAGAAAACTCCTGTCCCAGTTACAAGAATTCATCCTAATGTGACAAGTGATCTGCTTTGCAAAGCCCTCTGAAGGATCGCTGCAGAGAAAGACTTCTTGATTTTTGCATCTATCTTCCAGCCTGGAGCTGCTCCACCGTGGTGATTCCCAGGGCTGCAAAGTGCCAGGGAGCAGCCCCTGGGCCATGGCACGCCTCAGCTGGATCGCTGGCCATCCCCACTGCAGTGGGGCTGGAGGTGGGAAGATCAGAAGGATTTTGGAGGTCTCGCTCGTGACTGAGTTTGCTGGAAAGTCACATCTGTGCACAAAATACATTTGTCCTCTGCTCCCTGGTTCCATCAGAGGTTGGTGTAGTGATGCTTTGCCATTGGGTCCCTGAGCACTGCGGGTCTGATCCCCAGCCAGGCTGGCTCCTGCACGGAGGTGTTCAGAACACCTGGGAAGCAAGATGCAAAGTGTGTTTTAACCATCTCCAGTGTCCTTAGAGCCCAGAATTTGGAGAAGGAACAGAATCTCTAAAGCTTTGCAGTGAACAGCTAATGTTTAACAGAGGAACTGCAGCCAGAAAGGGTTAAATGGACGTGGGATACTGCAGAATTATTTCTTCTGCTTCACTAAATTGCTGTTCAGATGGAGAAAAAAGAAAAAGTTAGCTTTTCTCCTACAAGAATGTAAATGTTGGGTATTTTATCAAGTGATTTCTTCAGCCCTCGAGCCATTCTTCAATTTGAAATGCTAGATTAAAAAAAAAAAAACGGGGAAGAAAGAAAGAAAATATTTTCTTCAGCCTAAGAACACTTTGCAGACATTATGGAAAATGTTGCCTATTTTGTTTCCTCTCGTCGCCGAACCAATCTTTTGCATTAAAATCAGCATAGTAGTAAATAAACATGTTTTCCCTAGCCCTGGAGCCATTCCGAGACATCAAATGGTACTTAGGAAATGTTTCTTTCTCCATCACGGAACATTTTTAAAATGTCCATGGCTGAAGGGAGGGGAGATGCTCTCGTGGATGAAGCATTAGCAGGAGCTCTGCTCTCTCAAAGCTACAGGAGGCCCTGGGCAAGTGGCGGAGCTCGGATTTTCTGTCCTGCTTGGGCACTTGGGGGGTGTTCAGAACACTCCAGCTCCACAGCATCTCGCAGCTCCCTGTGGATGTGGCTGGATTTCCCATAGAGCTTGGAGAGGTGCAGGGGGCTTCTGAAATCCACCTCACCCACTGCCAGCCCCGTGCTGAGCCTCAGCTCTGCTGGAACACATGGCCAGTGAATGAAGCACCTCAGGGCAACATGAACTACTTGAGATGTGTCCCCACGTCCTCTGCAGCATGGGGATGCTCTGACATGAGCTGTGGTCCCTCAGCCAGGGAGACGTGGCCTGTGCTGGCCATCCCCCCAGGATGTGCCACAGCCTCAGGAGGTGGTCGTGGTGGTCTGGATGGGCACAGCCAGGGCAGCTCCTGCGCCAGGGGAGCTCTCCTATTCCACCTGTTTCTACCAGAAGGAAACTCAGCGGCTTTGCTCTGTCCAGAAAATGGCCAAAGGGGCCACCACTGGCCCAATGTCCTTGCCTGTGAAAAGGCGAGTTGGTGGCCATGCAGGTGCAGAAGTATTTGTAGCACCATGTTGAGATGCTTCAATGGAAACTTCCCAGGGAGGCTGTGGCTGCCCCTCCCTGGCAGTGTCCAAGGCCAGGTTGGATGGGGCTTGGAGCACCCTGGTGTGGTGGGAGGGGTCCCTGCCCATGGCAGGAGGTGGCACTGGGTGAGCTTTAAGGTCCCTTCCAACCCAAAGCAGCCTGGGATTCTATGGAAAGCAGAGAGGGGAGCGGGGAGTGCCGTGGTTTCAGGGCAGTGCAGTTGCTCTGCCTCAGAGTGCAGTTTTGGGACATATTTCTCATGCATCATTTCTAAAAAAGAAACCCAATTTTATCTTGTGCAGCAAAGAAAATGTGTTTGTCCTGACCCGACACTGTTTTTTAAAGTGTCAAGTGCTAATGAAATTCCTCAGCCTTTGAGCAGCTCCAGGCATCCAGTGCTGATTTTTAAAATATGGGGATATTTTGCTGCAGATTTTTAAGGCTGCCTCGAAATGACAAATGTTCGGGAGTGAGAGAAAAGAAACTTCCAGATTCAGAGAAGTTCTGACACAACCCTGCATGCGCAGCAGACGGGGCGGCTCCTGCTTGCAAGAGTTTTTTGTTATTCCTTTGAAATTTATTTAGAAGACGTCGGGCTAACACTGCACACGTTAATCATGCAAATAGCTTTGGTGGCTTTAATATTTGGGGCTTAGAGAAGCAACAAAGCAAAATGATTTATTTTTTTTTTGGCTATAAGATGAAATTTGGAATGGAAATTTGCTCACAAGTCTCAAGCAGAATCACCTCAGATAACTCTGCTTTTGCCTGTGATGCTTAAAAGGCTTTTTTAATGCAGAAGGGTAAGGAAGAGCAGAGCTGGAGGCAGCCCAAGAGGCTGGGTTAGAGCCTGGGTTTGCAGGGCTGTGAAAATGAAAATGTTAAAATAAAAAAATAAAGTAATGAAGGTAAATAAAAATAAATAGAAATTAAAAAAAATGAAAAATAATGAAGGTAAATAAAAATAAATAGAAATTTTAAAAAAATGAAAAATAATGAGATGAAATAAAGAGTAAATAATAAAAAAAAAATAAAAGAAAATAGTAAGATGAAATAAAACATAATACAATGAAATAATAAAACAATAAAGTAAAATAGGATAAACCAAAATAAAATAATAAAACAAAGTAAAATGAAATCATAAAGTAACAAAAACAAATAAAGTAAAATAAAGCGAGGTGAAATGTAATGAAATGTGATGAAATGTACTAAAATGATAAAATAACATAAAATAAAATAAAATAAAATAAAATAAAATAAAATAAAATAAAATAAAATAAAATAAAATAAAATAAAATTG
>VZRW01013715.1:230316-263320 GCA_013398125.1 Aegotheles bennettii | reverse complement strand
GCAGCGGCTGCGGTTCAAGTGCGTTCGCTCTGCTCAAGGATTTCTCCAAACATCTTCCCTGCCCTAGGAGAACCGAGCGGCGGCGGCGGCACAGGGCGTGCTGCGCCCCCCGGGCTGCCCCAACCGGAGCGCAGGGTCCCCTCCAGCCGGGGCTCCATCACCCGCTGGGTCATTAATTCAAATATTCACTTTTTCCCCCTTTTTTCAGGAGGTTTTGGCGGGGTTGTGGGTGCCTTGGTGCTCATCCAAGCGTTTGCCCTGTGTAATTGCGGGGCTGGCGGTGCCCGTTCACCTCCTCCAGCTGAAATATTGAACCGTGGGAGCAGCTGAAGTGGGTAAACAGGGATGTAAACTGGGATGTAAAGTAAACTGGGATGATCGCTGCCCTCCTGCTGGCACGCCGGCTTCTTAGCAGTGATAGCCATGGTGGTAGCCACAGCAGGTTCAGGGCTCTGGCAGTGTGAACCTCATGGGGTCCCCAGTGCCCACCAAGAGAACCCCTCGTGTTCTGGAGCACAGCTGAACCCAAATTCCCTGCCTTGTTCATGTCCTGTGGTTAAATAAACCTCTTAGCTAAAAAGATGAAAGCTGAGCCTCTGAATTGATCATGAATTGATGTTTGCCCAGCCCAGGACAGTAAGTCCATGACCTCAAGGTGTGGGCAATGGAGGTAATAACGGTTTGATCTGAAGTCAACAGGAAATCTGAAATATCTAGGGATCTTCTCCTCCTCCTCCTCCTGAGGATAAATGTCCTTCCAGAGCTATAACTGCTGGGGGGTTGGGGTTTTTCCTCTTGTAGAGGCCTTGTAATGAAGGCTTTGTGGGAGGAGAGTGGTGATATTGGAACATTAATGGGTGGGTTTCTAGAACTTGAAGTTTGTCAGAGAAAAATTCCAAGGTTTGCTGAATAATCCAAGGAGTTGGGCAGGGGTCGGATGCCAGCGAGGGCATAAGCAGGGGGTCTCCAAGGCATTGGAAGGGGCTCGATGGGGCAAAACGTGGTGTCAGTGCTTGGGTCAGGCTGTGCATTCCCCAGGACACCTCCAGTTCCCGGCCTCACACCCCCTTCCCTGGCTGCTCGCCCTTCAGACCAGGCCATGCTGGCCAAGAACCGGCCCCTGCGGGAGGCTGAAAAAGTGGAGGCTGGAGGGAAAGTGGAGGCCAAAAAAGTGGAGATCGGAGGGAAATTGGAGACCAGAAAGTGGTGGCCGGAAAGTGGAGGCCGGATAGTGGAGGCCTTTTTTTTTCTTTCATATTCCTATCCCACTGGGATGGGTGCACCTCAAAGGGGTGCTGTGTGGGGTGATTTGTTTTGGTGTTTTTTTTACACCAAGCTTGTAGAGCAGTGGAGAACCAGGTGAAGCACGCTTAAAAGAGGGTGAGGCTGTTGGTTTTCTCTACCTGACTTTATTTGCGAGGTGACAGGGACTGTGACAGGCTTTGTGTCTTTTTTAGCAAATCAAGTGTCATGCCAGGTTTGCCTGTGGATGAGATCATTTGCAAAATATGTTTCCCAGCTTGCTTCAGGCATAATTCATTGTGTCAACTGCAATTGCTCATTTGCTAGGAACTGTGATTCATTAGCGATGGGGGTTTTTTTTAAGTTCAACTTGTTTTTAAGCAAATGTTTGGAGGCAGGACGGAAATTTTAAAAAAGATATTAAATCTTACAGTCTCTGGATCCATAAATGCTGCTGCTGAGGGAAAGCTTGCTCAAATGCCATGGTCCTGGGGAGGGAGAGGCAATCCCCGGGTGAGCTCCGCCGCGCAGGATTGCGCTGGGTTTTGTCATGTGGTTACTCCTAAATGGGGACGGAGGTAATAAAAATCGGACTGCTGGGATGGAGCCTGCCACGTTGAGCCTTGGGTGATGGAAGGAGTGTGCGGAACTTCCTCCTCCTTTTCCCCAGGGGGTGTTTCACCCCGCTGAAGGTACCACACTCCTCCTCATCCCTGGGTTCGGCTGGGGCAGAGGCTGCCCCGCGGATGGTCGAGGGCAGGAGGGATGCTGGTGTTTCAGAAAAGTGCATGATGCCAGCTGTTCCTCCTCGCTCCTCGCTGGAGAAGGCGTCAGGACTGGTGGTGATGAGAGCAATTATCTGTTCGGTGTGGTGACCGAGACCCCCAAAGCTTGCAGCTCAATGGGATGAAATGAAGATGAATGGGGCTTGGCACGCGCTGTGTGCTGTATGTGTTCCCGGGGCGGTCCAGACATCGCTGCTTGGCTTCAGTCTTTTCGAGGTCCTCACATCAGACTTTGGAAAAAACTAATTTGCATGTCAAGTACATTTTTTGTGTTCCATTTCCTAGGAAGACAAATATTTCAGTGCATTTTTTTTCCTGTAGGTGGGTGGATGGCGGGGGGGGGGCAGAAATCACTGCTACTGCTTTGGCAGCCACAGACTACCCTCCAACAACAACCCGGGGTGTGTGGGCTGGATAAATTGATAGACTTCTCACAAAAAGATTGATTTTTATTTCTTTTAAAAACTTCTAAGTGATTATGAACTGTACATTTCAACATAAGTCACTTGGCAGGTTTTGTTTTTCCTCCTTAAAATTCTCTATAAAGTACTCTTGAATTTTAGGTTTTTTCCCTATTTGTCCATTCTCTCTCTTTTTCTCCCAATTTAAGATTTTTAAAAGCAAAAAGAAAACAACAATTGGGAAAGAGGGAGAGAGAGCACAGTAACGTGGGGAGTCTGCTGACTTCTGGCTCGCCGGCGCCATGCCCAAGCACTGCCGGTTTGCTTCGGCGGCCGGTGCCAGGAGCGAAGGGCAGCGGAGCATGAGGGGAGGGAGGTGACTCCATCAGAGTGACCATATATAGTCACTGGGATGAGATTAAATACTTCACCTCCCCGTGTCATCCCCCCGGCAATAAAGCCAATATCAGGATCTATTAATCACTTGCAAAAACAGGAGAGGAACAATGCTCTTTTCTTTGCAGCATCTCATTTGTAGCAATTGGGGCTCTTCTGGATCTATCGATTTGGGGAGAGGAGCCAGATGTTTTTCATCCCTGGGTGTTTGGAGACCAAATTTCGGCTTCATGGTGAAGAACAGCGTGTGCGGAGAATTGCAAGTTAAATATGACCAAGCTTGTGCTTCCTCGGGCTCGTGGGCTCGGTGGCAGAGTGGTTGTGTGGAAAGGGTCCAGTGTTCAGGTGCCAGCCCTGGCGCGGCTCCACGCGCGCGTTCCTATCGTGGTATCCACTGGGGAAGCATATGGCAGCCTCGGTTATATATATACATTGTGTGGGGGGACGTGGTTTACATGCCAGTTCTCTCTGTCATAGGACAAACATTTACACTCCGATTTTATGAAGCATTAGGAAAGCAAGGATTAGGCTTGGAGGTAACACAACTCCTCGCAGGGATGTTGCAGAAGACACTGTTCAGTGATGACACAGCAAAGGAGTGATAATGTTTTGGTGCTGAGCACTTTCTGGGGCACTGAGCTTTGAAGGGATTGTGCTGCACAGAGGTGTAACGTGCAGGTGTATAAATAAAGAGTTGGCATTTCAAGGTGTGCCCTGCGGAAGGCAATGGCCAGGTGCCCAGAAGATGCGGGGGGTGAGGTTTCATGCATGCGAAGGTCGTAAAAATGATTTGATTTCCAAGGGAAGAGGCTGATGGGCCTGGCTGGTGTTGGGTGGGAGAGCTCCGGTGGGATGGGAGGTGCCTGAGCACCCTGGTGCACCACAGACCCCTCCTGGGGGAAGGCTCTTCGCTTGGATGCAAAGCTCGAGGCTGAGATCCTGCTGGAATGAAGTTCCCATGAGCAGGGGAAACCCCTCTTTGTAGGTGCCCCTTCACTGCAAACCCTTCAGTGCTGCACAGCCTGTAGCAACCTTCAGAGGACTAAATCTGAGGAGGATAACGTGCTTTTTGGTTTTCATAGGACTAAATCTGAGGAGGATAACATGCTTTTTAGTTGTGTTCTGTTATAGTTAGGATTGGAATCCCACTCTCATTGCAAACTTAGGGGTTGTGATTTGCTAATGACTGCACAGAGGGGTCATATCACTGCCCAGATCTTCTCCCTTCCTACAAGTCCTGGTGCCCAGTGAGGTCAAATATTACAGTTTCTGCATGACTGCTGTAGCTGCAGCCCAGCCTGGTGGGCAGGTGGAAGCATCCGTGTTGCTCGGTCATTCATTTGTACATGGAAAAATTGTTTGGAACTTCATCTGTCTGCTCTGAAATTATCTTCTGCCTTTGTGCCTCCCTCCCTCTGTACGTGCTAACATCATCAATACATGCCCATGCTTAATGAAACATTACTGCTTGGGTTTAATTGTCTTCTAATTACGTAGAGTAAGGATTTTGCACAGTGGTTGTAAGGGTATCTTCCACGTGTGTGAATGCTGCTGTGGCCATGGTACCTGTGAGGGACAGCAGCAGCAGCCTCCTCTGAGCCTGCTGGGCCCATCTCTGGCTGGGATTAAATGAGATCAATTGCTGGGTTTAAAACATGCTTTTTTCTTTTTTTTGATCAATCTATGCACGTGTTTGGTAATGCTGCCTGGGTCGTGGCTTCAGCACAGCCCTGCTGAAGGACACATCACAGAATCGTGCCTGGGGAGGGCAGAGACTGCAGCGCTGAATTTTTGACTCTTCCCGAGCACAATTCCCACCCTTAATGCATCATTAACACCGTTCCCTGCATTTCACTCAGTTCCCATTACAGCACTCAGTTCCGTCTGTTAATTTGGGTATGTTGATATTTTCGTTGTCAGCAGATTTTTTTTTTTCCCTTTTTTGAAGCATTATAAAACCGTTAGTGTGCAAGGATTCTAAAAAGATACATTACAATTAAAATGTTAATGAAATTGGCATCATACAACTTTTGAAACCATTTAGACATTAATCTTTCTTGGTCTCGTATCCATTAGCTCGGGCGATTCTTATTCCACACTGACCCCTGCTGAAAGCTCAGGCTCTAATTGGGTTTTAAAAACTGGGGGAGAAGAAGAGGAGGGAAGGAGAAGAGAGTTTTAAGAGAAGTTGGGAAGCTTGTGGTGGCGTTGACACCCATGGAAATGAAGCTGACACCAAACAGCCCCCGGCACCGTGGCTGCCCTGGTCACGTCCCACCGGGGGAGGTCCTGCCCAGGATCTGCTGCTCTGGGAATGCTGGAGCTGGGACAGAGCCCTGGGACCCCCCAGACCTGGTGCTTTGGTGTGGCCATGACCTTGGCAGGACGCGAGCACCACGCTCCTCTTGGGTTTATGTGAGTGAAATGTGAGAAGGGCCGGAGCGGGGCGGTGGGAAGCTTTTTCAGGCTCTCGGAGGAAGGGAATGGGAAGAACAGCAAGTTATAATCATTTGCTGTTACAGCTTCAGCTCTCCCCCGTTCCTCCAAAATAGTATTCCTACAGATTAACTGGCTTTTTAGGGGTTTGGTTTTTTTTTAGATAGTTTTTTTGCAGCTTACACAATATTAAAATGGGGGCCAGCCCCCCCCCACCCCCACCCCCAGCCTGCGGGGTAGGCGAAAGAGGAGGATTGACTAATTCACAGGCTGTGTAGTGAACCGAGCGACGGGACTTCTTGACTCATCAGACAGCTCCCAGGATCCGTGCCATGGTCCCGGCAGGGCCGCGGGCTGCGCTCGGCTGCTCCAGCCCCTCCAGAACACTCCGTGCTGGTTGCTCTGAGGCTTAACCTCACTTGGCTTCTGGATGCCTTCTCCCAAGCTTTACCCTGTGCTGTCCGAGAGCTTTGCATCTCCTATGGGATCCAGTTGAACTTGGGAAGGGCAGGTCCTTTGGTGAGGGACACCAACTGTCCTTCCCAGCGTTGGGATGGGACATTGATGGCTTTAACAGGGTGGGTGTGCTGCTGCCAAGACAGCGCTGCAGCTCGGGGGTGGATGAGCATGTCCTGATGCAGGAGTACCAGCCTGGCTTACGTTTATTCTGCAAGTGTGAGTTTAAAATATTTTTTAAATAAAACAAGCTCAACAGCAATTTTGCAGTTGCAGAGCTGCCACCTCCCAGCTGCTCCGCTCTCCTCCGGGCTCACCGTGCCCAGTGCAGTGCTGTGTGTGCAGGGAGGGCTGGGGGGGGGTGTTTTGGCCCGTTGGAGCTGAAACATCTGCAGGGGTTGGGCGCAAATGATGGTAGCTCCTCGGGGCTGGGTTCATGCCTTGGGAAGTGAACCGTGAAGCACAGAGTGTGCTGCTGGCACCTCATCACAGGGACACGGGCGCTGGGCGGCCGGGGCGATGGAGCTGCTTCCTTGGAGCTCTGAACCAGCTATTCACATGCAGCACAGGCTGGCTTTGGATTGTTTTATTCCTTTTTATGTGGATTTTTTTAAAAAAATAATTCAGGCTGTTGTTGTTTTGTGTCAAGTGCTGAGGATTTGCGTGAATGTAGAACCTGAGGGAATTGGAGATGAGGATCCAAAATCATCTTGTTTTTTGCTGGAATGACCCCTCCGTGTCCCAGCTCCACCAGTCGGGTGACCTGGGGGGGTGTTGCTGGCACCAGTGTACCCCAGGGAGCCATTCTGTGCCCGTGGGTGAAACCCACACTGTCTTTGCTGACCAAGTTAAACTGCCTTTGGGAATGGAAAGGGAAACCACCCCACCAGGGCAACAAGAAGACCAGCAGAGCATCCTGGTGTGTTTGACCTCGGTCTCTGCCTTCCCATCCTACGGTCCCATACAAAGAGGGAATTCCCAAGGGCAGTGGGTCACCTGGGGGATACCTGCAAGTGTGGTCCAGAAGCCCTCAGAGATGCAGGCGGGTGATAACCACCATAAAGATGACCACCCAGGAAGAGGATGGGAGATGTGCTGCACGCTCCTGTGTGGGCATTGCGGCTCCCCGTGCTCTCCCGTCTCAGCACGGTGGCAGACACACAGGCAGGGAACAAAGAAATTACTGTTTGCAATTCCTGACTTGTTTTATTGACACACGCTGGCGGTTGTAGGCCAAGGAAGAGGGAGCAAAACAAAGCGACCCCAGACCTTCCCGACGCGAGCTGCTGGCCCGGCGTGCAGGTGGGATTTCTAGCAAGGGGAATTTCTGTGTAGCAGCCTTAGCACAGCAGAATCAATATCTGAGTAGTCCAATAAAATCCGTGGGAATTGAATTCCGAGTCATTTCAAGCGATCTAATAACGGGTCTTTCAGCTGGCTGTTGGGTGGTTTGGTTTTTCTGTTTCTTTTTGTTGCTGTGTTTTGTTGTGCAGCTGTAAAAGTGCAGAATGAGCCCAACGTACCTGTAGTGCTTTGGTTTTGCCATGGAAGTGTCAAGCCCAAGGCTGGGTGATCCTGGAGTTGGCAGCGAGGGCTGGAGACCCCCTGTTGCCATCTGGGGAGGCTTGGCTCTGGGTGGGTTTTCAGATCCACTGATGGTGGCAATGCCAATTTCAGCTGCTTTTACGTCCTTGCATGGCATCATTAAGATTTCCAGCTCTGTATCCTTGAAGATTCATGAGCTGGTTTGGGGAAGAGCCTGTAACACGCTGTCCCATCCTGCTCCCCAGCCGGCACCAGCCTGGAGAGGAGCGGGAGCCGGGCGCAGCTCCAGCCCTTTCCTTCTCAGAGCCCATCACAGTTGTAAGGTCAGTGGATGTCCTGCTGCCAGTGCTACCTGTGTCAGTGTCCATCCCTCTCCCCTGCTGCCCAGTGGTCCCCACTTGAGACCATTCACGGGCCTGGACCAGTGCCTGTGCATTTCCTTGGGTGCTTCTGCAGAGAGCAGCTGCACCTGAGCCACTTGGTATCTCCATGAATATTTTTACAATCAAATTTAGAAAGTTTCCTCATTTATCTCCCCCTTAAGATCTCACACGGGCTGTTGCCTTGTCTGAGAGTGCCCTTAGGGGAGGTGTATCCTGCAGCACTTGCTGACTGCTCTGTTTTCGGCACAAGAAACGATGCAGGAGGGAGGACTGAACTTCTTGCTCTTTGGAAGGGAGCTGATGGCGCGGGTGGGACGGGAGGGCAGAGCAGCCTGGAGGGGGTGGAGGAACCCAGAGATGAAATCACTGCATGTCCTTGGAGGCAGCCATCGTGTGCGGAGCCGGGCTGGGAGCGGAGCTGGGCTGGGAGCACTCACACTACATGGAGAAGTTGTTTTCTGCAGATACACCAGAGCTGCTCGGTTTGTACCAAGGCTCACGGACCTCACTGACACCACTCATTATTTTTATTTTACCCAAGTCCAAGAGATGCTGTTTGGAAGGATTCTGAGCGCTGTTGGGCTGGCTGGCCCCTGTGGAAGGGTTTGATGGCAGGAGCTGATGCCTCGTGGCAGGTTCTGCCCAAGAGATGAGGAACGATCTCCTGCGGGCTGCCGGAGCTCGCCTGCCTGGCACCGTGATGAGCTCTGGGCAGACCTCGCTCATGGTCTGCATCCAGAGCAGGACCTGCAGTCTGAGCGTGTCTGCTTCAGGCCCTGCACCCCCCTGCAGCTCAGCAGAGCATCCAGAATTATTTTTTCTGCTTGGCCACCAAGAAAATGCAGAGGGCCACTGCAGTGGTACAGGTGTCCACTGGTGATGTCCACAGTGTTGCTTTTTAAGTGGTTTTTAAACAGCAAGAATGTACAATTTAATTGCAATATATTTATAAAGCAGCACAGGTTAATGCTGAGCACCAGCCCCATGGGAGCCTGGCTCCTGCAGCCTCCCTCAACTGCACAGCATGGGTGCCTGATGCTGGAACCCCTCGGGTGTCTCGGAGACCATTGGTGAGCAGGCTGCTCCCTCCCCACCCTCTGACCAGCTCCCAACCTCCTCCTCCCTGTCTCGATGAGCTGTGTAAAACCCAACCTGCAACATTCACGTAGAAATATTTGGTCGGGGCGGTTCAGGAGGCAGTGCCCCCACCCCTGTGATCACCCCAGCGCACGTCCCGAGGGCTGCGGTGGGGCTGGGGACAAGCTGTCCCTCCCAGTGTCCAGGTGATGGCTGTTGGGCACGTGGGAGGTGAGTAGGGGACATATGAATTGCATTTGGTGGTGCCACTCACCCCTATGGATGGATGTGTCAGTTTGGGGAAGGGAGGGAGAGATTTGCTTGCAATTTTTTGCAAAAAACAAGCATGAAAAGGTCTGCCAAGGAGAGGCTGGGATGGAGTGGAGGGTTGGTGGGGGGTTTGCCTGGGCTGCTTTCCAGCAGGGTGTGCTGGGACCTGACAGTACCCTGCAGAAGCGTCTTCCTGCCCAGTGTGCTGAACAGCAGGGGGGGATGGAGGGGTTTGTATCCACTCTGCCAGCACATCTGTAGGTGCAGCCTACAGACTCGATGTGCTGAAGGCCCTGCAGGAACATCTGAGTGTGAGAGAAAGAAGAGTGTGTGAAGATGCTCCTGTAAGCACTTCCTAAGCGACCTGTGGTCTGAGAGCTTACCCTGGTTGGTATCCTCCTGCCTGTCACTGTACCTGGTTGGACAAATTCTGAAGGGAAAGGGAATGCTCACAGGTTTCTGTTGGGGTTCCTGTACTGAGTGCAGCAGTTGAGCCTGGCCAGGCTCCCTCTGACGTGTGAGAGGCTGTTTGCTCCGTGCCTTGACTGCACAGATCTGGTATTTGAATTTTAGGCTTAGTTTTGTAGGTGGGAAAAAACCCACCCACCCTCAGGGCTGAATGATGCCCTGTTGTGTGTGCTGGAGGCGTGGGTAGTGCCAGCTGGACTATACGTACTCTCCTCTGTGGTCCTGAGGGTGCTCTGGGCAGAGCTGGGGCCGTTGGCTTTCTGGGGCACGTACTGGTGTTGGCACCATGTGGCAACGCTCTCGGGAGCACAGCCCACACTGTGGGTCCTGCCTCGTGCTCTCCTCCAAATCCAAGACCTTCACATCATCTGTGTGGTGGCACAGACTGCTCTGCAGGCGCTGGTGCCTTTGCGCAGTTGAAGTGGATGACTCCTGCATTTTATCACCCTGTGCATGGGCTGTCCCAAGAACCTCGCTGAATTCCTTTGGCAGTTTTATTTTAGTTGGGGGATGGTTAGCTCAGGTTTAAACCACTTGGCTGTGGTTGTTAAGTCTCAGTGACTTATTAAGCATTTAATATCCAAGTGCATTAGCTTCCCACCCACATCCCCCCTCGGAGAGGGGCTGAGGGAAATAGTCGGTGCCCACATCTAAGAGGATGCTCTCGGCACGCCGGTGTAAATGACTTCCTCCTGGACCTCTTCTTTTTATGTTTAGTTCCTGACCTAATTAGGCATGAGCGATGGCGTTAGCGGAGATCTTGTGACTGCATCAGACAACACCTAATCCCTCGGAGAGATTTCGGGAAGATTGCTGCTGCTGGAGGGGACACCTTCTCGCGCGGCGGGGACACGGCAGTTGGTGGCACAGGCTTAATTCCCAGCGTGCTGTAAATGGCTCTGCAGCCACCTGGGCACAAAGGGAACCTCAGATAAACCAGTGTCACCAGTACCCGGTGGCAACTGGGGTATGCCCTGGTGTTGCTACCTCTGCTGGGTGCGAGCGTGGACGGGAGGATCCTGCCTTAATTGCTGCGGTACGTCTGATTGTGTTACATCTTCATTTCTAGCTCCTTGCTTAACTCGTGCAGTACATCAGAAGCTCTTGTGAAATGTAATGTGCTGGAGCATCAGCACAGGAAAAAGCTCTGCCTTCTGTGAAGCCAGACTGTTGCAGCGTAATTTGTTTTGTAAGATTTTGAAAGGCAGTGTTGCAATCTGTAACAGTAGAATAGTGGGAAGATGGTCAGGTGGTTCTTGGGACTTCAACAGACAGATTTCATGTCTGTGTGTTTTTGCAACACCTTTCTATAAAGGGAAACATAATTTAAAATATGATTACTTAGTGTTGTAACAGTCTTCTCAAACGTTTCTGCATTATGCAGAGATCATTATCAGAGGCTGATATTAACTTGCAAAGAATATTATGCAAATCATTCTCCTGTTCTTCTAAAAAGAAATTTCCTTCATAATGCAAAGCGTGACAAAAAAAATTGTGCAGAGGCTTTTGGCAAAATTACATTCAGGAGATGTAACAGTTTTTCTGCTTACTAGCACAATCCATTTGTGCCTTTCTACTGGATTTTCTCAACTCAAGCTGATAAAGGATGAATTTTAAAACGAGGACTGGAGTTGGGGGGGAGAATATTGTACCTCGTGGGTTCAGGAATAGACAGGGAGGCTTTTTGCATTGAGGTTGTTGTTTCAAATCTGTGCTGATTGTCACCATGGGCTGTGTGCAGCTCTCCATTGCTCTCTGAAGCTCCTTGGTGGTGTGTCTCGTGTTTCCCATGGGCAGGGGTGCCCGGCATCACCATCACCGGGAGCAGCGGCGCGGAGATACCTGACATAAACACCCTTCACTGTGTCAGACTCCCCACGTGTCCAGTGTTAGGCATTTATTGCACCAGTGAGACTCTGCATCACTCGTACCAGTAAGACCACCCCGAATGCAGGGCACTGCTGGGGTGATGGGGAGCTGGACCACAAACGCCATGGTGGGATGTGTGGTCCTGCCCTGAGGCTGTCCAACCTCGGCATCTTCTGTGGGTTCCTCCGAGCATCAGCATGTTCCTGGAGGAGATCTTGGCCCTGGCTGAAGTCGTTGTGGATTTTGCCACTGGCTTCATCCCTCCTCCATATTTTTTTTTTGTTACAAACTGGTTCTCTCAGCTCAGAGTTGCCCCTTCCTAATACAGAAACCAGATTCCACTAAAATCGAGAGGATTTTTTCATAGGTATCGGCTGTTCTGCTCTTATTATAGACTGATTGACAAAAATAGACCCTAATAAATATTGTAACTGGCTTAAATGACTAAAATATTTACAGGCTGTGGATCACAGTCAGGGCTGGGAAGGCTCCTTCACTGTAGAACCCCATTTTTCAGGCACTTAAGATCATTTTGAAAAACTGTAGCCTTTGTCCTGAATATTTTTTTAGGCATTTCTCAATGCAAATGTGTTTGAGAAGAGTCAGTAATCTTCTGAGATATATATTGCATTATAGCATTATAAAATGGCAGGGAGAGTTTTCACCGGCATGGGAAATTTTCAGCCTTTTTTTTGTGTGTCTGGTTAGATAACTCAATATTTTAAAATCAAACCAAATTAGATAAATAAGCTGGAAGTCATCGTTAGCATTCGTCAAGCAACTTAGGCTGGATGTTCAGACATTGACTGACTCCACCTCTAGCTGCAGGGTTTCCCTGTTATGAACGGGTGAATACTAATCCTTGTTTATTCTCTGCTGCAGAGAAATGGATCCAGCAGCAGCTTTCGATCTTTAGAAGGAGCCCGTGGTGAGAGCGGGGCTGGGGCGCCCCGGGTGTGTCTCTGCCATGTGCGTGATGGCGCTCGGTCGGATGCCATCACTTCCACCTCGGGCCAACACGAAATACCAGATTGTGGTGGCACAGAGGAGAACTTTTAATACTTTTAATACTCCACAGGTGGCCCTGGGGTGTAGGTGTGATGTGATTGTTGCGGCCGTGAGCCATCACAAGCGTTAGCTCTGCCCGGGGCAGCTCCTGGTGTCCCACTCACCCCGTAACCGGCGTGGGGACAGATGCTGGAACCCACTAAGGAATTACTGGGGAAGGATGACTTTCTTTTTTTAAGGGTTGCATGGGAGGATGAGTTGGAGCAGTGAGGTGTTTTACTCTAAGCACGGTGGCAGAAATGAATCTTTTTGTCTTCTGGATTTCTCTGTTTCCCAAGTGTTTCCCTAGCAGAGCGGCATTGAGCACCTTCCTGCAAATCTCTTTCTGGTGTCCTCCTGAAAATGGTGATGCTGCCAAATGAAAATCAAATATTTAGCTCTAAACTTTCATTTTGCTTTGCTCCCGAGCACTCCTTCTTTTGACTGCATTTACTTATCCCAGAATAAGGATATTGGGATATCCTATGGGCTGAGGAACAACCAGCAGCCATCCTGCCCAGAGCCTCTGTCCCTGCAGATCCCGGGACTCGCAGTGGCTGGGTCAGAAAGGTACCTGGGAATATTCCATATCAATGGGGTAGAGTGAATCGTGTTCCCTTGAACTGCTGCAGCAATTAGGAAAATTAAAAAAAAAAACAAACAACAAAGAGCTCTACGTATAAATAGCTGGGGTTTTCTTTCTTTTCAAAAAGACAGTAAGTGCAAAGATCAGGGGTGTCGGGAGCAGTACCCGAACCCATGGGCACCCTGTTCCCTTTGGGGGAGCCACGTGTTCCCCTTTGGGAACCTGTCCCGTGACAGGGCAAAACGCTCAGAAAAGTTTGTCCAGGTTGAAGGAAGACCTCAGAAAACCTTCTGTTCTCTAAATTGTTCTTTCTGTAGGCAAGCCCAGCCTCTCTGAAGGGCTGCAGCTGGAAGAAATAGAATTTCTTCGGGTTTTATAGCATTTCTTAGAAGAGCATTTGCAGTGCTAATCATCAAGCTCCTTCCCTTTGTTTTCCCCCGTTTCCCAATTAACCTCATTATGAGACTGTGCATATCAACACTGGCTTTTATCCTCCTCTGCTCTTCACCAGGTTTTAAATTCCCACCTACAACCAGGTTCTTACCATCACGCATTAATAAAACCAAAGCAGAGGCTGGCGTGATCGTCTGCTGGAGGGAAACTTCCCAGCAAACAGGGGGGAAATTGCAACTGGTTATGTAAATTATGGGCAAGGAAAAAAAATAATAATAACTCAAACCAGGCTTAATATGTGAATATATGTCTTGGAAATAAGTTACACTAATGCAGAGCGCAGGTTATTCTAACGTGAATTATGGGCTCGCCCTTCTGCAAGTGTGCTGCTGGCTCAGGGATGTGGGAGCAGATGTCACAACCTTGAAGAATCTCGTAGGACATAAAAGTTTTATTTAAAAATCCAGCTTGGTTGAGGGTATTTTGGTTTAGTATGAGCGTCTTAATTTCTTTTGCAAAAGAATTAAATGAAACCCTGAGTATTTTTCTTTTTCCTTATTTCTGCATGTTTATTCTTGAAGTTGAAGCATTAGAAAATAATTGAGTAAAACAAAATCCACAAGGCTTCAAATTACCTCTGGCTTAATGTTTTATTTAAAAGATTTGCTAACTGACATTCTTTATAATGAATTGGGTCATGCGGCTCTAAAGGGTGTTGTGGGTTTTCTTTCTTACATTTAAATTTGAGGCTGCTTCCCTCGAAACTCGGGCTCCGCTGCCGTGAGCCGTTGGTTGTGACTCCCCGGCTCGGGGAATCTCGCTCTAATTATTCTCAATCACCCCCGTGCAAATGAATATATCCATGTTTGGAGGATCGAAGTGGTGTTGTCATGGCAATCTCCGTAAGGTCATGAGAAACTCGTGGATATTGGTTCACCGTCTCTCCCAGGAGACCTCTCCTACCTTTGCAAAACTATGGATTTGGGGAGTAAGAACTTTAAAGCACAATTTTGTAATGCTTTGGCTAAAAGGGTTCTCTGTTTTCTGCCGGGCTGTGGCTCAGGTGGAGCTGAGCAGGCTGTGGCTCCTGTGCTGAGTAGTCACCTTCCTGGGTAGCTTCCCCAGTGCCTGGCCCAGGCTTGCTCCAGGAGGTCCTCATGGACCCCAGGGACAGCGGAGGGGACCCGTTTAGTGGGGCTCAGTGTGCCAGGACAGGCTCTGGCTTGGGTTTTGTTGGGAAAGGGGTTGCTTAAATGCAATTTAAAAAACCAAACCAAAACAAACCAAAAACAAACCAAAAAGCAAACAAAGCCCTCCAAAAAATCCAAAACAAACAAAAAAACCCCCACCCCCAAAGCAACTCTGCTTTCTTAATGGCAGGAGGTGATGCTGGCTGGAGCTGTAGCCATGGGAACCCTCAAAGCTGCCCCTGGCACTGCTGGGGGTGACACCCCGAGTCCATCCCCTCCTTCCCTGGCCGTAGCTGTGCAGGGATTGCTGCCGGTGCCGAGTGCTGCAGCCACTGCCAAGGAATGTGGGCACTGAACTCCGGGCATTGCCGGGCTGTGACTCCCCAGATCCTGCTGCCGCTTCCCGTGCATCGAAGGGAGGGGATTCATGGAAAAAATATGTGAACAGTAAACACTGGAAAAGTGGCAAAGGCAGCAAAGGGCTGTTTGCTCAGCCCTGCCTGGGCAGAGCTCTGCTAGAAGAGAGAATGGCAAAGTCACAGGAGGGTTTTATTTGAGTTTTGGGAGGTGAGAAGTGGATACCAAGGTGCATCTCCATGGGTGCAGAGGCTTTGCAGATGCACATGTGAGCCTCTGTGCTTCTATGAACTCCTGTTTGTGAAAGGTGCTACATCTCAAATTAGAGGTAAAGCTAAATTTTTTAAAAAAGGTGGAAAAGTGATCCAGAAAGTTCATTCATTTTGTTTAATAACGTGCATGGAAACCTTTTGCGTGTTTGGGTTGCAGCAGCAATGGCTTTACAAATACCTTGTGTAGCAGGACAGATCGATTCACTCACGTTGGTGTTTAGCAGATCCCAGTTAAAGTGTTCCACATAGTTGTGGGCTTATGATTTTGTATTTCTAAGTTCGTTCTTGTTTTTTAAAAAACCCAAACAACACAAAGAAAACAAACCCAAAAGCAAGTCCTCCTGATAGAGAGCCATCAAAGCGTTTTGGTTGGCAACTAAATGCATGTTACACAGACACACACACCCTTCATCTGAGCCTTAGACAGGTTTAACTCATACTTATGCAAATTTTGGATGCTCAGGGTACTTGGTTTGAAAGATCCGAGATTATTTAATGATTGAGATCAATATTCTACAAAATAATATGAGATCTGTATTTAAAATGTAAAAGAAATCTTGCGTTTTATTGGCTGTAGCAGGGACTTGACTGCGCCTGCCAGGGAGCCGTGTGAGTCTATCACATTACACATGTTCCCTACTCTTAATTACTTCTGGGTGCCACGTCTTTCAGGATTTTGAGCCTGGCTGATCTTGTCCTCTCACACCCAACATGCGCTCACGGATCAGAGGAAGGAATCAGGTTTTCACGGGTTTTTGCACCGTGCAGGTGTGCGGATGAGTTCACCCTCCTGTGCAAGGCCTGGCTCACAGAGCCCTTACCCAGGCAAGAGGGGTTTATAATTAAAGTCCTGTTTACATTTAAGGAACTACTTTAAATGATCTGGCTTTCTGCAGAGGGATGGAGCAGAGGCCAGGCTGAAAACAAAGCTGGTTTTCTCAGCTGACCTCCTGGCATGGGCTTTCTCCTCTACTGCTGCCTTGGCGAGCACACACATGCACGCAGGGCACTTGCACTATATCCATTTATCCCCCCAGGTCTTCAGGACTTGCTGAGAAGCCCCTTGATAGCTTCTTCTGATCCATCCTGCCTTGTACACCCAGCATCTGGAGAAGTGGCCAACAAGCCACTGTCCCGCGTGAGGGGCTTGACGTGGTGGGGAGGTTACAGGAGCAATTAACTGCAGCTTCTGCAGTATTTGATGTTGCTTCAAAACCTTCCAGTTATCCCTTGCATTGGCTTTTGTTGCTCATTTGGTTGACGAACTTGTCCTACAGCTCTGGTGACAATGGCACGTGAGGAAGCAGAATGCCCAAATTTCTGAACGATGGCTTGTGACGATTTCCTAATTTCCTGAGTGCACGGGGGCTTCTTGGGGTTTCACTCCTGTGCCAGAAAGACTATTTGCTCCTACAAAGTTCTTCATTGTAATAGGAAGAAAATCAATTTGATTACTTTCATGTCAGCATGCATGTCTAATGGCTTAGAAGTTATTGCAGCCATAAAATATACAGTATCATTTCTCTCTCACTCTGAAATTTGACAGGATTAATATAGTCAGCATGAAATCTTAGTCATAAAGTCGACCATAAGTGATGGTAAAATTAGCTGCTGAAATCGTCTGCTTATGGAAAGCATCTTCTGTTTTTCCTTCTGGGAAAAAAATATCAAGGGGCTGGTGTGCGGATGGAGCAAGAGCTTCTGCATCTCGGGCTCTGATCCAGATACGTCCGGTTCCTCTCGCGCTCTTCTAACGAGAGCACCAACCCAGCTGGGGGTGTAGCTCTGTAGCTCGTGGTGGTGGTGGTGGAGCCAGGTCTCATGGCTATGATGGGGGTGTCCTGACTCTCCAGCATCCTACCCACCCCTGTGAGTTGTTGCCCAGGTGAGCTGAAGTGAGGGACATGGCATGAAAAGCATCTCCCCCCTTGGAGGTTGGATTTTGGGTTAGAAACCAGAGAGTTGTGGTGTGACCCGTTGTCAGCACGTGTCCTTCAGCAGTAGGTGATGTTTGCCTGCCCAGGGTGGAGTCAACCATGCACCAAGCCTTGTCATGGTTGAAAAGCTGTTTCTTTCCATGGGTGAGGTTGAGGGAAGTGAGGTCCAGGTGAGCCAAGCTTTGTCCATGGTCTTCACCCATGGGCTTTAGCCGATGCTCTTCCTGCTGGTGCGTCCTGCTGCCTTCTACTTGGCCACCTGTTTTCCTTCTGGCACCATCCCCTTGGGAAGCAGGCTGAGCACCTTCATCAGGGTGGGAGAGATACCCCATAGGAAGCTACCTTGCTCTGAGCTGAGACTGAGAAACCTCTGCTGTAAGCTGAGTTTCCTCCTGCCAAGCAACCATGCTGGGTGCCAGTGGAGGAGCCCAGCAAGTGGCCAGAGCAGCCACTCCTCATCCACCTCCAAAACTGCCCTTGGAAGTGGAGATGAAGTGCAGAGGTTAGGCAGGGAGATGTTTGCTGACATGTAATCCTTCACCAGACCAGCTTTTGGATTACTTGGTAGTGTTTTTCTTTAATGACATCTCGTTTGGGCTGCGTTGTGTAAGGTGCCCGTAGCTGTTTTTTCTGCTTATGAAGCTGGTTCCAGAAAGAAGCTGGGTGTTGGTGTCTGTATTATCAACTTTAAAACTAGATCAAGATAAGACAGCGTCTCCCATCCAGCCATCATTTATCCACCCCATAATGTCCAGGGCTGGGGTTTCATTGCTCGCCCTTGACGCTGTGCAAGGGGAAATTTCTCCTGCTCCTTGACCAAAGATGTGCAGGGTTTTGCTTCTCCAGGGGGGCTCGGAGATCTCTCCCGTGGTATCCAGACACTTTCCATCTCCACTGGAAGCTGTGTCCTGCTGGTTTTGCATGTTCTGCCTCCCTTGGCAGCCCGTCGTGAAAAGTTAATATCTGGTCATTGGTTTTGGCTGCATCTCCAAGGCAACTTCATTCATAGGCCAGCTCCCGGTTCATACCGATCCGGACATGCCTAGATGACTAACTCCCGTCTCCTGTTACCATCCCAGAAGAGCTGTTAACTCCTTCAGCCCAGGTAGGTGGTGTTACAGCAGGGAACGGGCAGGCAGAGCAGGTGGGTGCCATAAACACCTGGCAAGAGCCAACCTCCATCCTTTCCGCTTTGGTTTGCTTCCCAGCCTGGAGAGCAAGGAGCTGGTTGCTCCGTAAGATCCTTTTCAGTGCAGAAAGGTCTCAGACTAAGTTTGTTTCTCCTGAAATTATTATGCAATGCACTCTGAAATGCAGCTAAAATTCAATTTTGCATTTTGTAGAAGCCGAGGGGAGATTTTCCTGCGCAGGGCAGGCGAGGGGGGGAGACCACCGCGTTGGCAGCGCGTGCTCGGGGTCCGTGAGCCCTGCGAGACGGAGCTGTAACAGGGTACACACGGAGACGCCCGGCGCTGCCGCAGCGCCTGGTCCTTGGCTGCTGTGCCTATTTCTGTCTGAGTTTGTCAGATACAGATTTACAGCCCCCAGAGACTCCTTTTGATTCTCCAAAAGATGTAGGAAGGAAGAGAATGAGCCAAAATCTGGGGGTTTTTTTGCTGTTTGTTTCTCTCGCGGCAGTGCTGAGAGGTGCCGTTGCATGAGATGATGTGTCCTTATCATCCACACCTTGGTGTGTTGGAATGTTGATGTGTTCCCTGTATCCCATGTGGATGTCGTGATGCTGCTTTTCTCGAGGTGCTGGAGGTGATTTGTCAGGATCGTGGGCATGGGTAGGAAAAGCACATTGGGTTTTACTGGGCACGTCCCTGCCCTCCTCACAGCCTAAGTGGGGCATCGCAGCAGAAATCAAGGGTCAAGGTAGCCCTGAGGATCACTCAGGTGTACAAACTTGAAACCCTGTTAATTTTTTAATGCCTGATGGGTTCTGGGAGATCCGTTACGCTGAAACATCAGGCAGAGAATTAAACACACTGGGAATATGAACCTGCTGTGGCTGTGACCATGCCGGAGCAGCCGGAGGAGGCTCTGGCTGCAGCAGTGGTGGGACACTGCAGAGGAATTAATTAGGGAAAGAGCAGAGACATCACCCCAAGGACCTGGGGTACAACTCAGTCAGAAACTGTTACCCATGCACCACATCTGAAAGCTGCTGTCTCGCCAGCCGCCCTCCTCCAGGTGCTGCTTTCCCTTCCTAGAGAAGAAAAATCTGCTCTGGGGCTGTTTGAGATGTAGCTGCTATAACTCTTAAATTTTAATAATAGATTACCATTAGTATCAGCCTTATATAATGCACACCTCGTTATTGCTTACTCAGAACAATTTCGCAGCCTCCTTACAGAACCTTGGAACTTTATTTGCTGAGTATAAAATATGCAGAAATGCATGAATAGTTTTAAGACTCGGTACCCTAAACTAATACAGCCTGCTTTTTTTTTTTGCTTTTTTTTCCCCTGCACCATGATTGAAGTCAAATTAACATATTTACCTTCAGTGCTCCCAGGAGTAGCATTAAAAAATTCAAGAGGTGATTCAGAATAGTCTCCGATTTGCTGTGTTTAAAGCTGGATTTCACTTCTCAATAAAACCATGCAACACTTAACTCCCTTTCAGCTCTGCAGCCTCCTCCCTCCCCATGCAGGTCCTTGGACTTCTCAACAGATGGTAGTGGTGTTATTACCACCCCGTTCCCAAAAGGAAGCTTTTTATTTCGTTTTATCGGGTTTTCAGGATGGGGGAGAAAGCAGGGGCAGGGAATAAGGGAGGGAATGAGCTATAACAAATAGCAGGGGAGCAGAGCTGCTATTTTGATCTGGAATATGGCAAAGTGTCGCCTGTGATTTTCATCTTGCTCTCTGCAAGTGCTGGTTTGCTCTGTAACGTTGGTTCCTTTATCGTGCTCTGCCTCAGTTTATCTGTTTCCTAGGGCAAATCATGGAGCTTGATTTTGGCTATACATTGACATCTTCCCAGGAAGAAAAGCCGTGTAAAGGCAGGGCTGGGAGATGGAAACAGTTGCTTTATTGCCCAGTGGTTTCTTTATCCTCACCAGCGATCACCCAGGAGCTGACCCATGCTGTGATTTATTCCTGCTCCTGTAGGATGCAGCTCCTGTAGCTCCCAGGATTCCAGACCCCACGACAGTCAGGTTCAGGGGTGCAATTCCCTGTCCCAAAGCCCTCGGCTGCTCCACCATCGCCTCCACCACGGGCTTCCATCTCTTAAGCTTATCAGTGCTGGAGGGAAAGCTTTAACCCTCTGGGTTTCCCTGACCAGGTAATAAATATTTTGGGGAGAGGGTCTGTGTAAGGAGCCCTTTGCTCCTCACCCTCCAAATGGGACAGCTCTGCCTGACAACACTATTTACCATGGACTAGAGATACTGCAGCATCCTTTTTTTTCTTCACGCCTGCTCCTAGATTAGGAAGTTATTTCAGCAGATGTTGTTTCCTAAGAAAATGGGTTAATGCTTGGTGGTTAGAACGGTGTGGCAAAAAAGCTTATTTGTGTGAGGTTTTGGCTAATTGCCTGGCGAGTGTTACAGAGCGTTGCAGCAAATTTCCTGCGTTTCGCAATCGCCACGGTTCTGGTTTAACTGGCCAGAAAGATTTTCAAAAATACAGAAACAAATGGAAAAATAGAGGCGAATCACTTGCTGCAGAAAGCTGAAGGACTTTGTGCCTGCGGTGAAGGTCTCCAGGTGTCTGAGCAAGTACCTGAGGCTCGGAGCTGAACAGATCTCGGAGTTTTATCACCTTTTAATTGATGACAGGCAGGTGTTGCTCTGGGGCAGGCCAGAACGAGCTCCTCTTAGAAATAAGCAGTAATTCCCAGGCTCAGAGTTCCCTTGGAGAACAGGGCTGCTTGTCATCCCCAGTTCGTAGAAAATGGGAAAAGGTTTGGGGCATGGGGCAGGGAAAGCTCCTGGAGCACCAACCATCCCCTGCTGGGGAGGTGGTGGGTCCCAGCTCTCACCTGGAAGCTCAGTCTCAGCATGGAAAGCCCTTGTAGGCCACATTCCCTCATTTTTTCGGGGTAGGTGGTTGTCCAGTGCTGCGGGGGTGGCTGAGGCTGCTCTGCCAGCACCATGCTTTGGGGATGATGCTGCTGGGCTGGGGTTGCTCTTTGGGGTCACCCCGGTCTCATGTGCACATGGTGCCCTGGGGCTGTTATTCCACGCCTGCTCCTACACTGGCCCGTGATGAAGGACCAAGGCTCATTCCCTGGGTTCCCCAGTTTGGGGGTGGGCACGGTGGCCACTGCCAGCTCATGGGCACCGATCCTGCCCAGGGCTGATGGAGGTGGGAGCTGCTCTGAGCAAGAAGGACAAGGAGGAGTTCCAGTCTGCACACAGGGAAGCCAACAAGTCAGTCAGAGAGGCAGGTGTGCAGGAAAATGCAAATCAGGTGTTGCTATTTCTAAGAGCATCGCTGTAAAAAGACTTTTACTGTGTCGAAAAGCGCGGTGGCGATGAGCTGTGACTGGAAGGAAACCTCAGGCTCTCTCCTGGGCACCTCCGTGCTGCCCATCCTGAGGATGCTCCTGGGAAGGGTGGCCCTGGTGTCATCCTTCAGCTGGTCCTGCCCTTCTATACCGCGGAGAAAATCTATTTCTGGGCCAGAGTCCCTGGGGCCACGTGCTGGCACAGCTGAGGCTGGGGGCTCATGGTATTGGCCAGTGCCGCATCCCCACGCTGCTGGTTAAATCACTAATTAGTTTCTATCTGAGCAGCAATATAAACCAGGAATAAATGGACTTGGCTTCATAAACTTAGCGCTTAAATATTTTCCCAGGCAGGAAAAAAAACATTTGCTTTCCATGCAAAACATATAAATCTTGGAAAAGTTCCCGAAGTTGCGTGTTTAACTGTTCAGAGCTGTGCCTGTGTGGAACAGAAGCGGTTATTCCCTCTGCATAATTATTTTTCTTTTTAAAAGGAAGCTGAAATGTTTGCGAGGAAGACATTTTAAGCGACTGCTGGGGATGAGCAAGAGTGAAGGGAGAGCCGGGTTTAATGATGATTGCTGCGCTTGGCGTGATCGCTGTTGGAAATGAAGCACCTTCTCATCCCCTCCCCGCAAGGGCCAACCACAAATGTTGCTTTTACCGTTGTGTTTTGGGGCTGTTTCTGCTTGTCTTGTGAGTTTTACGGAAATGCGTATCTTGTTGCTAGTTTCTTTTTAATCCTACCAAAATACAAGAGCTGTTACTGGAGTTTATTTAACGCAGTGGGGTCTTTGTATAGTTAAAATTGCAGATGCTTTACAAAACCCAGGCTCTCTCCCTCCTTCCCAACAGCCCTGGTGCAGAAGATGCTGCAGCCGGATGCTCTGTAGCTGTATAAATATAGGGATACAGAGCGTGGATTTATTTTTGTGTCAAATCACTGTTCAGATGAAATCCCCGAGGAGATGCTGTGGAGACCCGTCACCACGGCTGGCGTGAGGCACAGCTTGTGTTGGCATCGTCCTGTCCCTGTCCTGGGGGTGCATGTGGGCAGCAGTGGGGACACTCCTAACCCTGCTGTGGGCTGCAGTTAGGGACTGGAGATGGAGAATCAGAGAATCTCAGACTGGTTTGGGTTGGAAGGGACCTTAAAGCTCATCCATGGGCAAGGACACCTCCCACCAGACCAGTCTGCTCCAAGCCCCATCCAGCCTGGCCTTGGACACTGCCAGGCAGGGGCAGCCACAGCTTCTCTGGGCACCCTGGTCCAGGCTCTCACCACCCTCACACCAAAGAATTTCTTCCCAATATCCAGTCTAAATCTCCTTTCTTTCGGTTTGAACCCGTTCCCCTTTCTCGGGGTTGGGATGCTCCAGGCAGGAATTTGCTCAGGACGTCGGAGCGCTGGAGGAGGCTTTGTTGGCCCTTCCCGAGCTCCGTGAACGCACGGTTTGAAAGAAGCTGGGAAATAAAAACTCACAGCAGTCTCCTCTGCAGAGAAAAAACCCCCAATAGCGATCCTACAGCTTCTCCCCACGAGCACTTTCTGCATCCTTTGCTGTCATTCCCAGCCGCCATTCCCGAGATGTTTAATCTATTTGTGTTCTGCTAACACCTTTCTGTTTCATAACAGTAATCACCTCTCGGGTTTGGCCGGGAGGCAGCGGTGTCTGCCGAGCTCCCTGTAATCCAGGAGTGAATCAAAGCAACTTTTTACAAAACAAGATTCTCTTGCTGTTGCAAAAGAGCTTTGGGGAAATCTGGTTTTTGTGGTTAAGGATCTTACTCTGATGCACAAGGAAAATTATGTGTAGCTTTTATTTGGCCCAAAGGATTCTTACAACATTATCCGTATTTCCTTTAATTTGTGGGATTTCTAGTAAATGGGCTTAAAAATAGGTCCGGGCAAGGTGCCAGGGTACATAGGAACAGCAAAAAGGCTTTGCAGGCTGTGAGCAGCTCGCTTTCACTTCTGCCTCGGTGCGGGCTGGGGGCATGGAGCAGCACTCACCTTTGGGGGTTAAATTTAACAACGTCTGTGGAATTCTTTGGAAGTCGATATTGCAGGAAAGATCCTTTAACTCTTTAATAGAACCGGTGTGATATTGTTGTTGGGCTGGAGACAAATCTGGGAAGGGGGCAGGAGGAGCTGTGGTGCCTGGGGCAGACCTGGGAGGGACCCTCACACAAGCCCATGGACCCGCTCCCTGGTGGGATGTGGGCACCCTGGGAACCCGGCGTGCAGGCAGGAGCAGAACATGGCGATGATGCACGTGTTGTGGGTTGTTGGGTTTTTTTTTCTTTCAGCTTTTCATTCTCAGAAGTCTCTTTAAGCCTTCTGTAAGACAGGAAAAATCTAATCAGGGAGAGGCTGTGGCTGGAGCCGCACTCCCAGCCAGGGCGACTGCTGGGTGCCCAGCTCCCTTGGGTGGTTTTAGCTGGCTCTTTCTTCAAAATCAGTCTCGGCTCAAGTGACTTAAAAATGCCTTTTTCCCTGGGGACAGCCACCCACAAAAGCCTTTCATTAAGATGTAGTGGGTTTGTGCAGCTGGACTCCCAGCGGCAAAGGGAAGGTAAGTGGCAAGGATGTCAGCCGTGCCAGCTCCCAGCTCGTGTTCCTCCCAGAGTGTGCAGGCTTTGCCCTGCTTCTGCAAAATTTAGTTAATTTGATTTTAATTAAATGCTCGGGCATAAATCTGTAAAACTTGAAGTACTGTGGATGCTGCATCTCTCTGTTGTGAGTCGCTTCTGGGGAGATGGGTGGAGAGAGGAGGAATGGGGAGATGGGTGGAGAGAGGAGGAATGGGGAGATGTGGTGGAGAGTGGAGGAATGGGGAGATGGGTGGAGAGGAGGAATGGGGAGATGTGGTGGAGAAAGGAGGAATGGGGAGATGTGGTGGAGAGAGGAGGAATGGGGAGATGGGTGGAGAGGAGGAAGGTTTTGAGCATCCCAGGAGCAGCAGCAGTGTGGTCGATCAGCGTGGGAAGGGTTAGGTTGGGGCTGCAGCAGGTCCTATGGGTCATGGCCATGGGGAGCCCACCTTCCAGGGAGTGGTGTGGGGTTCAGGCTCAGTTGTGGGGAGGGATAATGGCCGGGATGCACCTGGAGCTCTGTAACACCAAGCCTTTCCATGGGATAGCATCACCAGCAGTTGAATGGGATCTTGAGCCTTGTCCATGGGGCTGATGCCAATGGGTGCTGGTGGGTACTGATGCTGGGAGCACCACTGGGCAGCTTCTGGCTCCAAGGGCTCTTCTGCACTTCAGGAAAAAGTAGAGCAGAGAAAAACACCCTGAGCTACCTCAGCACAGTTCTGGTAGGAACAGAAATCATCTGTTTCTCCTGGTTTGGGAGCTGCTGAGGGCCAGCACCCCAAGACCCCTCTGTTCTCCCTAAAACACCTGCATTTAGTGGTTTCCAGCCCTGGTGCTGCTTTCTCTCCCATGCTGACACACGGTGCCAAAACCCCAACCTCCAGCCAGCCCAAGGCTGGAGCAGACCTTCACATTCAAGCTGATGCTTCACATTTGCCTCCTTTGCTGGAGATCAGCTTTCCTGCCTGCCCCGGAGGAAGAGGCTCCTGTTGTTTCTTCAGAGACCAAAGTGAAAGGAGCAGCAGGGGTAAATGCAGCTTTTAGGGGCTGGGGCGATGAGCTTGGACCTGTCAGCTCCCCTCCTGAAGCAGTGTCATCCCTGCACACACGCCTATAAACCCCTTTGATTTTTCATTTTATAAATAATTGGGTTCGTGCGTGTGGTTTTTTTTGCTGTTTTGGTTTTTTTTTTTCAAAGATTTTTAACGGAGAGACAGCAAACCTAATATTTTCTGTGTCTTGGATGTGTTGTGATTTACATTTGATTTTAGGCATAATTAGAAATGCAAGTAGAGCGCTTTGTGTTTTACCTCTGCTTCAACTATTTATGGCATGATATGCAAATGAGGCACGCTATGAATATTAAAGATTAGAGTATGTTACAAAGTATCACTGTCTTTAATGAGTTCGGTAATGGGCACAGGCTTTGCACACACTTTAATATGGAGGTGGTTTATGTTCTGTGTTTGGACACATCCCAGGGGAGCGGGGCTGGGATGGAGCCCCCCGGCTCGGCTGCAGCGCTTGGGTGCGATTTCCGAGCGCGCCCATGGCAGAGGTGGCTGCGGCTGCCGGGGGTGGTGATGGATTGTTTCACAGAGACTCTTTCGGTTCTCGTCTAGGTCAATCCGTTTCATCTGCTGCAGCGTTGTGGATGGATCTGAGAATATGAAAGCGCTCGTCGACCTTTCAAGGTGCTTTGCAGCACTGGGAGGGAATCTTAAACACGCTCCTGCCAAAATGGAGCTGCTGCCTGTAGCGTCGCAGAGACCCAAGGAATTAATTCTGCTGTTTCTCACCAATTAGACTTACTGACATAGAATTATTTTGGGGTTTATTGACACATCTGAAGGCATTTGAAGGAACATATTATATACTGGAGAGCAGAGGGTTGGGATGCAGGGCTCCTCGCATTAACCCTTTCTTGCTGTGGGAGTCCGGGCAGCCCAGTTAGCACGGGTTTATCTCCAAACCAGTAATGGGTTTTATCCCTAAACCAGTTAGAAAAGAGGAAAGTGCCGGTGGCTTGGGGCGCTGCAGTGCACACAGAGATTTCATCCATGGGCAGCCTGAAGAACAAACTTCTACTGGAGCCCTGGGGTCCCTGCGGGTGCCGCGGAGGGATGCGGGAGGTGGGGAAAAACCAGCCAGGGATGGAAATCAACGGATTTTGTGCCGAGCAGGGCTTGGGGAGGGTGGGTGGTGGGGAGGGAGAACGAAGCATGCCCCAGGGAGCGTGCTTTTCACATTTGAGGTATTTAAATTACAAATTTTGATGAGGAAGATTGTCAGCAGTATTCAAAACAGTGCTTAAATTCTTTTGAAACACTGTCGAGCTGTGCTGTGGCGGTTGAAAAGTTTGGCACACAGGAACTTGGCCCAGAAGTTGCTGCTTAGGTTTTTTTTTTTTTCCTTTAAAACTCAATTCATCTGTATTCAAGTATCCCACATGCTGAAAAAAAAAAAGCCCTGCCAGGCTCACACTGGTTTGAGATGGACCCTGCGTGCAGGGGAGCTGCCGGAGTGACTGATCCCTGATATCAGGGGCTTTCCTTGTCTCTTTCGCAGCTGCTTAGGACCAGAAACCTCCGTTTTGAAAACCACCCCGTGCAATCTGTTATTTGCTCCTATAAACCTGGAAGCACAGAGTTAAATGTCTGCAGTCTATAACTTTCCTTATCTGCAGGCTTATATTTCCATTAAGGATCAAGCTCAGATGCAATTGTAGCTTCGCTTTATAGAGTATTAAAAGTTTAATGTATAAATGTCTTCCTTCGCCAGAACTTTTTGGCAGTATTGTTTTCCAGAGCTGAAATTCCTACAAAAACACAAAGATCCTGACTGCTGCAAGGGCTCAGCTGCCTTTGAAGGGTTAATTATATTGTGCCTACTTTTTTTTTAAAAAAAAAAAAGAACTGGGGTGAATAAGCCATAGCCAAAAGTAAAAGTCATTAATTTTAAGACAGAGATGTAAGCAAAGTTTCCTTCCCCTCTGCAGGTTGGTCGGGGTAGGCTATGCAGTAATTGAAAAGTAAAGGCAATTGAATTACAGGCTCCTGTCCAAACCGAGCGCGATTTCTTCTTCTTTTTTTTTTCTCTTTTTTTTTTTTACAACCTCCATTGCATCAGAACTAGGCAGTATTCCTGATGTTCTCATGTGTGTTAATGCTGACTCACAGACTAACTTGCACAAGAAAAAAAACACACAGGCAGCTCCACCATACTAGGTAATGAGCTCTAGCAAGAAGCAGCGTCTGATGTTTTGTAAGCTTTTTTTAATTGACCTTTTAAGATATTTACTTTATTTTAAGGCTTTCTGTTCTGTAGTGGCACGATGGTAGGACTGAGTCATGCATGTTATATATTGCTAGCTCTGCCGTTGTGTACGAGGAGTGAGGAGAATACAATTCAGCATGGCACTTGTCTTTTTGATGTGTTACGGATGGGGATTAATGTTTGCGATGGGATGCAGGCAGTGCACGCTTTGCAGGAGCAATGGTAATGGGGTGCTGTGTGCTTTCTGGTGGAAGTAACTTAGTCGGGGTCTTGAGCTTGGATTAGATTGTAAAAAAATTAAATTCTGCAGGATAATTGTATTTTTTATCCATGTCTCTCCCTTTTCCCTTTTCCTTGCAGCAATCTGCAAAAAAATGAAAATGTTGCATTTTCTATTTTTGCTTCTCCTTGCTTTGAGAGCTCTTAAAATCAGTGATAGATAAGGGGGAAAAAAATGAAAAAATGATGGCAATAACACGCTTTGCCTTGGCTGAATGACTGCACTTTTTGGAGGCAGCAGCCTGCCCGGGTGGGTGACCTCGGGAAGCGATGCTGTGCCCAGGCTGCCGGTGACTCACCTTGCAGCAGGACAGAGCCCGGGGGGCTGTGCCAGGGTCCCCCCGGGATTGCTGCCGGGCTGTGCCGGCGTCCCCTGGGATTGCTGCCGGGCTGCCCTGGCAGAGGGGCTGCGTGTGCCGGGCTGGGCTGGATCATCAGCATTGATTTAATTCACTTTTCCATCTTTTCCCCCGTTCCCCTGCCCAAGCCCCTCCAGGTCTTTACTTTCTGTGGGAACTTTTGGGGTTATGGAGCTGCCTGTCTGCTGCCCGTGCCGTGTGTGTTACTGAGTAATATTTGCAAATTCAGTTTCTGCTATCTTAATAAGGCAGAAATAATCTTCTTTCACCCATTGCCACTGGCTGCTACACTAAAAATAGGGAGCGTTAGCACCGCTCGCTGCTTGCCACTTGCAGCATTTCAAAAATAAATACTTTGGAGCTGCAGAAACAAATGCTGCAGAAGAGAGAAGGAGTCTGGGCATGACTGTCATTTGATTACCAAACTTAACCTTGTTTTCTTTCCCCTGCCAAAGACGGGCATTAAACTGTGCAGGCATTCGCCGCCGTTCCCGTTTGTGCCCCGGTCCCTCTCCCTTCCCCTCCCCGGTTCTCTCACCCCGAACCCCAAGGCTCAGTTTTGGGGTGGGGTGGGGGGGCCAAAGACTTTTCTGTCTTGCTTCTCGGTCCCCCGGCACAGCGACCTGGGGTGCATCAGGGTACACACAGCAGAGATCTGAAGTGCATTTTATTTGACTTGATTTAACTATTTGTTTTATTTAAGGCGCTGCAGTGGCTCCGTGCTCGGGGAATGGTGCTTGGCCGCTGAGTTTTGCAGTTGGCTGTTGCGTATTTTCCTTCGGGCTCCTGTCAAAAGTGCATTTCCTTCTCAGCAAAAGGGAGGGGAAACAACCCCAAAGCCCTGTAGCTGGGCAGGGGACACCCGGGACAGCCCTGGGGTGGCAGGTGGCTTTGGGGGGCCCCTACCCAGCTGGGTGATGCCCCCAGCCCCAAAGCCAAGGGTGGGATTTTCCTCCTCTCTCCTCATTTACAGAAGAAAGGGAAGTTTCTTTTGACCCTTTGGGGCCTTCAAGGGCAGGACTTGTCAGCTCTTTTCTTTCGAGGGACCATGGCTGGGTGAGGGTAAAAGCCCTGTGCAGCTTTGTCTCCCACCCCGGAGGTTTGTCCCCCCCTTTGTCCCTGCCCCAGCTGCTGCCCAGGGCACCCTCCTGCGGGAAACTTCAGACTTTGGGGATTTTGGGGAGGGGGGGTGTTGGGAGGTGAAGTCTCTGAGCCTCTTTGTAAATTGGCTGAGGAAAAAGACAATCTAAATACATCATCTAATTATTTCTGATTACTCCTGGGGGAGCTCTGATGCCAGCATCTTATTCTAGGTCGATGCTTTTTTCTTTTGTTGTTGTCGTCTCGCCCCGACCTTTCAGGCCTTGGAGCAGGAAAATAGTTCAGAAAAGAGCAAACCTGCTCTTTTTTTTTTTTTTTCCCAAATCACGTGAGCACAGAAGCTGAGAATCTCAAATTCTCATGGAAGTCGTATCAAATAACGGCTGCGTTTTTGCCAACATCCTCTGACCAAGGCTATGACTTTACAAAAACTGTGCAGACATGTACAAATTGTCCTGCTCTGTCCAGGAGCTAGAAAAAAGAGGCTGCCATTAGAAAACAAAATGATGTTTTGCTTGAATGGTCATGGATCTTAAATGATCAGGGAGGGGTTGGGTGGTTTTAATCCGGTTTTGCCCAAGTTTTCCCATTCGGTAGGAGTTTTCCATCTCATCATCTGTCACCTGTAGGACACGGCAGCCCAAAGGGGACTGGACTTTTTTGGGTGGTGAGGGCACTGGGGGCTCCTCCTGCACCTTGGGGCACAGCTCAGCTCGGGAGATGAGATTACAAAATGCAGCTTCCATCTGTAGGATGCTAAGGTCATTTCTCCTGCAGCACGGTGCTTCCCACCTCGAGTGGACCGAAGCCATTTCAAACCACACAGAAGTTGCTTGATGCTCTATTAAAATAAATAACAATCATATCTAGGAGAGGAGATTTTTAAGTTAGACATTATCAAGTGTTACTGCATTCACTGTCCAGTCACAGTAATATTTTGTTGCTGTTGTTGTTAGGGGATGTGAGGTCTGCTGGAGAGCAGGTTCTCCTTGGCTTTCAAAGAATCATTTGGGGTGGAAAAGAACTTCAAGATCATCAAGTCCATCCTTTCAAGGGTGGTGAGCAGGTTCTCCTCGGCTTTCAAGGCTGCTTTCTTTTATTTCTTGGATATTTGGGGAATTTGAGATTGTTGGGGGTGTTGGGTTGTTTTTTGTTGGGTTTTTTTTTCTATATATTCTGGCCATAAAAAGGCAGGGGCAGAGGGGGGAAGAGAAAACAAAAATCCAGCAGTCCTGGCCTGTGGTTTATTGAAGTGGTTTGGGATTTTGCAGGTCGCTGGTATGGCTTTGCTCGCGTGCCTTGATGCTTTTCCTAGAGCAAGCACAGTTACTTTTTTCACCATTTCTCTGTGATCCCGGGAGGGATCAGTTGTGTAGAGCATCTTGGTTCAAACTCTGATGTCTCATGGGAGGTTTTACGTGAAACCTGCCAATATTTTGCTAGGCTGGGGCACCAGCCTGATTGCTTCTCACCAACTTCAATGTGTCCTGAACCAGCACAATTTTGGTGTTTCTAGAGAGAGACATGGGTTCTTCCTGGCATGCCTGGTTTGTTTATAGAGCAGATTCGAAGCGGTATGAATAATTGATACCAATTTTAAGTTGGTTTGTTCTGTGCTACCAAGCTGTCCTTGGCTGGTCCACTCATCCTGCCCTGCTTGGTTTCTCCTGGACCAGAGGGTTGTGAGTGGGTCCAAGGAGGTCCCATCTTGCTCCTGCCTGGTCCCTCCAGCTTTAAGGCAGCTCTTGCTGGAAGAGAGAGATGGAGATACTTCTCCAACCATGGTCTGCCATCACTATGGACAAGGCTTCCTTCAGGTGCTAGAGTTGCAAAGTTCTGTCTCTGTAAAACACGTTATTTTTCAGTAATTTTCACAGATCCAGAGTGGATCTGCTTTTGCCAGAGCAGACTCTTTTCCTTCTCCATGTCATGGTCAAAAGAGGTCTTGAGCTCTTGGGCTTGGCAGTTGTGGTGTCTTCTCTGACCTCCTTGCAGGATGTCACCTTGATGCCCTCTCAGTGCCTTCGCCTCCTCATCAACACCAGGCAGAGATCTCACTGACCCCACGCTGGGTTTGGATGATCCCATTGAGTGATCCTTGACACATGGAGGTCCTGAAGGTCCTCGGCTGGGAGCATCGTGGCTCTGCTGAGTCCCGGGCGATGCAGAGCAGACGTGTTAGTGCCGTTTGCTGGAAGAGCCAGGGAAGGCAGCCAGCCCCTGGGCTCTCGGCAGTGGTTCACTGCTGGGGAGTTGGACTTAATGCACCAAACGTCTGTTGGACGCTGGGAGCGGAGGGAGCTCACGGTGGGCAGGGAGGGGTCACGCTGGAGCATCACGGGCACAGTTACCCTCCTCTGAGGATGGCTTCATCTCTAATCTCTGGAATGTTAACCGTGTGTGACCATCTGAGCAGAGCCATTGCAACAAATCCGAGAGCAGTAGCAGAGATAAAAACGCTCTGGGCAAGAGAGAAGTGAGCAGAGTCAGGCCCCACCCTCCTTCCCAGAAAAAAGCACCAAACATGCTCAATAAATGCGAAGGTAATTTAAAATCTGAATCCAGGAGACAATGTGACTAGGATTTCATTACTTAAGCAAATGGATTTGCTTTTAGTGGATTCAGCCACAGACTGAAAGAAGCTTTCCCCAAGGGGTAAACATTTTTCCTGCATTTGAAAGGCTTTCTTGTATGGGGCGGGGGGGCAGGGGGGAGGATCAGGCCTGTGGCTGCCCACAGAGCACCTTTATTTTGGGCAGATTTGGGCATTCCCAAAGCTGTCCTTTTGGGCGAATGGATTTGGGGAGCCCCTGGGGTGTGATGCTGGGGCAGGCGGGATGCTGAGGGATGCAGGGGGGGTGCTGGGGGATGCTGAGTGATGCTGAGGGATGCTCACCTCGCCTTCCTCCGGCTGCAGGAGTTAACCAGCAGCAGTGCCAGCTCTGCAGACTGTTTGGAATAGTTTAAATGCTTTGACACTCTGGATGTACTAGATGGCAGGGGAGGCAGTTTACAGCGTAATTCATATGCAAAACTGCACTATAAATTTAAAACCTGTCTCAGTTGCCGTGGCACCACTAAGCATTTCATCAGCATACAGTACAGTATTTCTGCCATCTTTGTTTGCATTGCAGTGACTCATCAAAAGTCTGTCTTGTACCAACACTGAGAGCATTCCTCTGGCACTGATATTTCTCTGTTTTTAAAGCTTCGGTTTGAAACTGGCATTTACTTCAGGTCTCTAATCAAAGGGCTCTATTCATTGCAGAGAGCAGCCTGAATGTTAATCTGCATCCGGCCTATTCATTTAGATGCTGTGCGCTGCCGGGGAGATTTGACTTGGTAAAAGCTTGAGCTACAGCAGATACAAACCCAGGGTTTGATACTCTATATTATTTTTTTTCCCCCCGCGGATCGCGCGGCGGCCGGGGCGAGTGGGGGGGACGCGGAGCCCCTCGGGCCGTGCTGCTGAAGGTAACATTCGCTCCCAGCCGGGCGAGGGGACCGGGAACTTCCTCGCTCGGAAGAATTTTTTTGAACCGTGCAGATACAATTAAATTGGCTCCGAGTGTGTTCCCTTTTCTTCCTGTTACCCCGTGGCCTTGCAGATAGGACTTTTTTTTTTTTTTCCTCCCTTCCCCAGCAGTGGGAACAGAGCCTCTCTTTGTGGTTATTATTTTCTTTTTTGGAGGAGATTTTTTTTTTAAACCTTTCTCAGATAAACTTCTTTTTTTATTTCTTTTTTTTTTTTTTAATATCGTTCTTACGAGCGTTCGGTGCTACTTAACCAGAGTTTTTCTCCAGAAGGCAGACAGGATTT
>VZRW01013715.1:205786-230147 GCA_013398125.1 Aegotheles bennettii | reverse complement strand
GTGATCTCCTCCGCTGGAGTCCCCGTGCTCGGCCGCACTAACGCTGCCCGCTCCGCTGGCACACGGGGGCTGTGCATCAGCTCCCTTCGAAGGCACAGCCACCTTCGGTCACCAGAGGAGGGTTTATCCTCTCGGCCAAAAGGTACAGCTGGCCCTGCAGCGCGGCGGCCGCCGGACGCCCATCCAGAGCCGGAGGTCACTCGGAGGGTCCTCGGTGGGGCCGGTCCCCCCGGCCGGGGGTGATGGGCTGGGGGGCTCCGGCCGCAGGAGAGGGGCTGGGCTGGGGGTCCCCTGCCCCACTTTGCTTTTAGAGGAGGAGAAATCAGAAGACCACTGGGCCGGCGGCTCGCTGCGGCACACTGGTTTGTTTTATTGGGGCTCAAATATCTGGCTTAATTTGGAGATAAGCCTCGTTTTGTTGGAGGATAAATCTGTTGAGAAGGGGTTTAACTGTTGAAACGCTCCCTCTTTCTGGTGCAAATGGGAAGATTGCTTTTCAAAGTGCTTTTTCCTGGGAGCTGTCGCTCCGGCAGAATCCTGTATTTATTTCAGGCAGAATGGCACATTGTTTTATAAATATCTTTTCTGTAGTTTCAACATAGCTGCTGGTTGTTGTGTTTCTTATATAATGCTACCCGAGATCTGACTGTCTTACGTTTGCTTTGCTGTTCGCTCCTCTCCCGTTACCGTTCAGATTTTCCTGCACAAAGTAAAAACCCCCCGGGGGAATAAATCAGTGGTGCTTATTTAAACAGACCACAACTTGAAGAAAATACTTGTGTTTTTTGGGATCTCCCTCGCCGTCCACCAAGAGCATTTCCCACCTTGTTTGGGAGCAGTGATAAGTGATTTTTGTAAGCGTTTGCTTTTCCGCGGCGGCTCTCCGAGCGTCGCCGGGAGCCTTTGATGTTGGGTGAGGTGGGTTCCTCTGCTTCTGCCTGCTTTGGTGAACTGTCTAAAAACGCTGTGCCTCTCTCCCTGCCTTCTCCCTTTTTCAGATGTGCCCTACTTTGGATATTCCTGCATTGAATGTCTGAGGAGCTCCAGCCGATCCTGAGCCATGTCGCAGATGTTGCACATAGAGATTCCCAACTTCGGGAACACCGTTCTGGGCTGCCTGAACGAGCAGCGGCTGCTGGGGCTCTACTGCGATGTCTCCATCGTGGTGAAGGGCCAAGCCTTCAAGGCTCACCGGGCAGTCCTGGCCGCCAGCAGCCTCTACTTCCGAGACTTGTTCAGTGGGAACAGCAAAAACGCCTTTGAGCTGCCAGGCACCGTCCCCCCCGCTTGCTTCCAGCAGATCCTCTCCTTCTGCTACACCGGGAAGCTGACCATGGCGGCGAGCGAGCAGCTGGTGGTGATGTACACGGCGGGCTTCCTGCAGATCCAGCACATCGTGGAGAAAGGGACGGACTTGATGTTCAAGGTCAGCTCTCCTCACTGTGACTCTCAGACCACCATGATCGAAGACCCCAGCTCGGAGCCGCAGAGTCCCTGCAACCAGCTGCAGTCGGCCTCAGCACCCTACGTCATGTCCCCCTCCATGCCCATCCCGCTCCTCACGCGCGTCAAACACGAGAACCTGGAGCTGCAGGCAGCTGCCCTGCCCGGCCTGCCCGGCAAGCGGCCCCTGGAGCCCGGCGCCCGGGAGGGGACAGGTGGTGGTGGCCCCAACGCTGGTCCCCTGAAGCTCTCCCGCGTCTCCTACTATGGGATGCCCAACCTGGCCACCCTCATCCCCAATGTCCAGCAGGTCCAGTACTCACAGGGGGAGCGGACGAGCCCCGGCGCCAGCAGCATTCCCACCACCGACAGCCCCACCTCCTACCACAACGAGGAGGATGAGGAGGACGACGAGGCGTACGACACCATGGTGGAGGAGCAGTACGGGCAGATGTACATCAAGTCCTCGGGAGGCTACTCTGGTAATGGATGGTCCCTCTCCTTGGGTTCTGCTGTCCTTCAGTGCTTGCTTGGTCCTTCTCCAGCCAGCACGGGTAGTTTGGGGTTTGTTCATCAGGCTTTTGCTTTTGGGTGCTTCATTTGTTTGTTTACATAGTGCGGTGCATGTGGTGGACTTGGTGCTGGTGTCCAGGTGTGGCACAGGCAGGTTCCCCGTGCCGTCGCTCATGGGCTTTGTCCCCAGCCGAGAGGCTCTTTAGGTAACGTCATCCACCATGGCCGGCTTAGCCCTTTGGTTTTGGCTGAGGCTGCTGACAGGCAGCCCCATGGTTGCGTGAGCCATGGGGTGGTGACAGCCATGCCATGGCGATGGCTGAGCTCACCTGCCCTGGCTCATCCCTGGGAAGGGAAGCACCAGGCCTTGCTGACCCAGCAGAGGTGAGGCAGTCCATCTGGGAGTCGGTCTTCAGGCTGCTGTCCTGGCTTTCTAGAATAACATTTTTTTAAAAGTGATGAACACAGAGGCCCCTTCCCTCTCACTTCCCACACAGGAGAGGGCTTCCTCAGGTGTGCAACCCCTGCCCTGGGGACCTCACAGGGCTTGGACCAGGGGCAGGTGGGGGGTCTGGAGCTCAGGACCGGAGGGAGAGTTGCCCAGCTGGGTCACTGGTGTGCTGGCACCCCACGCAGGGGAAGTTCACAGCATCCCGGGTGGAGGCTCAGCCTCGGCACAGCAGCCTCCCCGTTGGAGCTGCATGGTGTTCATGGCAGCAGCTTTGATCCATGGCTGCTCCCCGGGGAGGGACATCTTCCCCCTGGCTCTGGCTGCATGGAGCATCCTCTTGCCTGGAGCCGCTTTCCCCGCGATGGTTCTGCGCTGAAATTGCTGGGCTAATTTTGCCAATATTTGACTCTCATTTGTTGAAGAGCTGGCACGCTTTCCTCAGAGCTGTTTGATTTTATTCTTAAGCAAGGGAGAAGATTTGATAAACGCGACCATTTCTGTTACCTAAAGCCAGGCTTTCCCTAGCACAGAGAACGGGCTCATCCCCACAAGGGATGCAGTCCCATCCCAGCCCATCCCAGCCCGAAGAGCAGGAACCCAGCATCCCCATGCCATGTCCCCCTGCCAGGCAGCAAGCAGATAAGCAATATTTTCCAAGCATTTTACACAGCCATGTGCAGAAGGGGGACAGCATCCTGGTGGCAATGTTACTGGTTTAATGTTAGGAATATTTGCTGAGAGAAGCAGACGAGCCCATTGTAGGAAACGAGCTCCAGAGCCCCTTTGCTCGCTCTGCCCTGCGGCATGTCCCAGTGGTCGGCACCAGGTGGTGAGGAGGAGTGGGATCAGGGGATGGGGACAAGGTTGCGGTCTCCTCCACAGCCAGAGGGTCAAAGTCAGGGTCTGCTCCCCCCTGTCAGAGTCAGCCCAGGCAGGAACTGGGCTGTTCTCCCGCACACTGGTTGTGTTTTTATTTTGCTTTGCTCTTCCCCGCCGCAGAGCCCGTGGTGAGGGCTGTGGGTTTGCCCTCGACGCCAGGGCACGCAGCGTTATCCCTCAGCGCAGTGGGATCATACCCTTGGACACGGTGTTTTCCTTCCCTGTCACGGGGCCAGGCCATGCAGCAACAGAACAGAATCGATTCCGAAGGCGAGGGCAGGGCCAGCCCTGGCCGGCTCAGCAGCAGCGATGGGGCTGGACCGAATCCTCACGGTGCAGGAGCATCCCGGCTGGAGAAGGGCAAACACCAGCAGCTTTTTCAGGTGTTGCTGGAGATGCTGCAGCCATCCAGCCCTTGCCTTGGAGCCGGGCATCCCGCAGTGAAGTTTTCCTGCTTGGATTCTGTAGGGGGAAGACTTGAACCGTGGTGCTGCGGAGGCAGGGGCTGTGCTGGGAGGAGGCAGGTCGGGAGCGTGGCACTGCCCAGCCCTGCTGTAAGGCTCTGATAGACCACATTTCTACTTAAATATCACTTCCCCACCAGCACCCTGCGAGGGAGTTTCCTGGTTTAAATAAGCCAGCTATAGTATCAGGCTTCCTGGAGAAGAGGGCACACAAAAAAGAGATTAAAAAAAATAAAACCTAAGCTATTCCATTATGGTTTGGACTTGTACAGCTAACTGTTTTAATTACTCGGGATAAACTGTACCCTCAAAAGGTGCAGAATAATAAAACCATAAGATGGAAGAGAGAAGCCAGCTAATCCTGCTCCTGGCATGTAGATCCCGACAGCCTTACAAAGGCCTGGGGGAGGGGGGAGCCCTTTAAAATAGTGATTGCCAAGGTTTCCAAGAGCCTCATTCCTAAAAACAAAAACAAAGCCAAAGAAGAGCACAGCAGATGAAGCCCTGAATTTCAGAGAGGGCTTTTTCTTCCCCTCCTTTTTCTTCACTTTTCCCTTCCCCAGCTGAAGCGTTGACTGAGCTGGTGAGTGTGTGGTGGCACACTGATGGCTGATGCTCTTCACTTCCCTGGAGCATCACCCATTGCTCCCAAGGCCGGGCAGCATGGGGCAGGGGAAGGTGCTCAGCAGGACCTCCCTGGGCCCGGGTGGTCACAAAACCTCTTCTTGTGCCAAGGCTGGAGTTTTTTTACTTATTTTTGTTCACACCTTTTTATAGTCAGAACCACACCGAATCTTCAAAGCCGGGATCAGAGAGACAAGGAGCACATCATCCCCTTGGCCAAGGGTTTGGTGGTGGTAGAGGGAGCGAGGAGAAGGTCTTGTGAAGCGATGTGCCTCCTGCAGCGGTGGCACCGGTGTGATGGACCAGGACAAGTGTTGGACCTGCAAAAGGAGCAGCAGATAAACGAAAGGATAAGCCCACTCTTAAACATGGGCCGATGGGAAGGTGAGCTTTAGGTGTCAGTAGACAGGGAGACAGCTTGCAGAGGGATGTAAGAGAAGCTGTGTCAGGTCCCAGCAGCCTTTGGCCATGTTTGGTGGCCACGGTGACACCACCACTGTCCCCACACCCGCCTGCTGCTGTGGCAGGTTGAGAGCATGGTGGTAAAATGGCTCCTTAATCTGTAACTAGGTCTGGTTGTGGAGAACATGTGGGCCTTGAGGACACGAGTGAGGCTTAATGAGGTTTCTAGCATCTGATCTGAGGAATGCACAACTCCGGAAAATATTAAACAAAAGCAAAGTATTTTTATCCTTGTTAATTACAGCGTCGTGGGCCTGATCTGAAGTGGGTTTCAGCAGGACTTGCAGATGCTCGGCCTCTTTCTGCACTGAACCACATTCTTGTCAGTCAGCTTGCTGCTCAGCAGATGCAGTTAATTTAATTTCCACAGGCACAAGCAGAGTTGCGCGAGGGTCCGGCCCCATCCCCTGCTCCTGCTGCGGCCGTTTGCAGGGGAGAGGGAAAATCTTTATGCAGCAAATGGCTGGGATGTAAAGGCTGGACTTGAAAGTTATGAAATCCTGAACTGACAAGAGCACACTTCATTAAAAATTCATCTAAAATAGCCATTATAGAATAGTTGTGGTAATTAGCTGAGAGAATAGTTTTCTCTCCTGGCCTCTGATTGCTGACAGTAAGGAAGGAGAGGAAGGAACAGCCCAGGCTGGGTGAGGAGTGGCTCTGCCCAGCATTCCCAGCCCAGCATTCCCAGCTCAGCATTCCCAACCCAGCCTGGGAACGATGTGCTGCAGCGAGGGCATTGCAGCCCTGATCCAGGAGCAGGTTCTGACCGCGGGGATGCTGTGAGGATGCTGCGGTGGCCAGTCTGACGCTGCACTGCACACAGGGGGATGCTGGAGAGCAAAGAGCCAGGGGGTTCTCAGGAAATAAAGTGGTGAGCAGAGGATGATAGGTTTATTCAGTAAAGCACTTTCCCTTTGGCTTTTCACTGAGGGTTTCAGGCAGCACTGCTCAAGCAGTGCCCACGGGAGCCAGCCAGTGCCGGCATCGCCCATCCCAGCCCGGGGAGCGGTGCCGGGGGATGGCAGAGCCCCACGCCGGGGGCTGCAGCCTCTGGCCTTTTTTGGCATTAAACTCCCAGTCCCGGTTTCCTCACCGTAGAACACAGATGTTTAATTTTAGGTTGGCAGATGTTTCACTCCTGGCTGAGATCTGAAGCGAAGGCAAGATAGGGGTATTTATAAACCCAAGAATATTTTTCCTGTGCTAATTCCAGATTACCTCCCTGTATAAATAGGTCACAAATCAAACCTCTGCATTCCAGTACGGTGTTATAAATGTACTATTTGTAAAACGTAAACTATCCCGGCTGGGACTATATCATCTGCCTGTCCCACAGTGCGTGCGTGTGTGCTCTGCGGGGCAGGTTTACATACGCAGGGAGATGCTGGCGGTGCCGGGGATGCTATTTTTGGGATGGTCCCACTGCCAGTGGAAAATAGGCTAACGGGATAAAAATGTTTGTAAAAGGTTGCTGTTTGAAAAGAAGCTTCTCGCTGTGTAGAGAACAGGGGAGAATCATCCACGTGTCTGCATACGTGGTGACTGGTGGTGGAGCAGGTGGAGGTGGTTTCGTAGCCGTTGTGGTGGACGAGGGCTCCTGACTTGTGGTTCCGTGCTGGGGCTCTGTTAACCTTCACGTTTGGGTGAGGGGATTTCTGTATTTCAAAATCACATTCCTAAACAAGAAATAGTTGTTTCTTACCCGTGGGAGTAGGTTGAATATCCAATTTATATCCAGTAAATGGTCAAGAGGAGAACCCAGACTGGTGGGAGCCAGGGGTTCGTGAGTAATTTTGAAGCCCTGGTGTTTGGATTGTCAGGAACTAAGGAAGTAAGTGAGTACTGGGTATGTGGGCAGCAATGCCCAGCACTGCCAGACCCCAGCAGCTTGTTGCCCATCACTGATGAGGGTCAATGGGAGCTGTGTGGGCTCAGCATCTCTGGTCTCAGGCGCCTCAGATGAGATGTTCAACTGTCCTGGCATCACCAAAACCATTGTGAGCTCTGCAAGAAGGTGGTGTCACAGACCTCTGAGCCAGGTGGTATGGTTTAGGGACAAGGAGGAGATGTGCCCCTAACACCACCAAATCCTGGAGCAGTGGAGCACCAGTAATTCCCACAACTCCAGCTTTCCTCCGAGCAGGGACCGGTGAGGTTGCTTCTTCAGCCAGAAAACCCAGGATATTTCCCATTCTGGACCACTTGTTGCCAGCTGCAGCATCCATGTAAGTTTGAGATGAAAGCATATATCTGAATAAATAAAATACAGCAGTGTTTGGCTGGCAGCTCTCACTGCTTCCTCTGTAATGATTTCCTGCCCCTCTCTGCTAGCTGGTAGGCTCCTTTCTTGGTCGAGAACAAAACTGCATTAAACAATACTTCACATTGTTTGCCCTTTCATTCAAAGGCAAGGAGCCGCTGCCCTCCGAAGATACAAATTAATTAGAAGCGAATACTATCCTGTTCTTCAGAGCATAAAGGCCAAACAGAGTGGCTTTCTTTGGAAACATGGGACCAAAGTGTCTCTTGTGTCCTGCTTCTTTACGTAACCGATTGCTATCTGCTGAATTGAGGTGGCCCTGAAAGGCCTAAGAACTTGGTTTTGTTCACTATCGTTGAATTTGTGCTAATGCTTTAATGGAAACAAGGTCCAAAAACTGATTCATGCCCATGTTTAATAAGAGATTTATAGACAGCGAGCCAGCAGGACAGATGTAACCACAATAAAAGAGTGGATTGAGTTACGCTTGGTTGTCTTAGCCCGAATTTTGGTTTGTTTTATGGAGTATTTGATTTCACAGGGAGAAATGAGAACTTCTCCATGGCCCCATGTGTAGGAAGTGAAAAGTCTTCAAAAACAAATAGTTTCTTCAAGGCAGGTTTGTCACCAAGCAGCGTGGCAGCATTGGCTTCCTGAAAAGCTGCTTTTCTTTCAGGGGACACGTTTGACACCAAATCCTTGGCAATTCCTCCAGGAAGGTAGGGTCAATGCAGTGCTAGTGCTGATCTTTCTCTTGCCTGCCTCATTATTGCTACCTTAGGGTCAATTTGGCCCCAAAAATGTTTTTTATTGAGTTTTTGCTTATGGAAAGTGGGCGAGGAGGTAGAGTTGTCCTTGTCCACTGTAGCCACTTGGCTGTTGTAGGTGTTTAATTTCTTCAGGGAGAGCAGTCCTGATGCAGCAGCAGGCAGGAGGAGGGCACGGCTGGTGGGCATTCAGAGCTGAGTTCTCTTCTCCTCCCATTGCAGCAATATTGGGTCACAAGCTGTGAGGACCTTCCCCTGCTCTGAACTCTGTCTCATTTGGGGTATTGATTGCAACTACTGTCCCTGGAGACCTGCAGCCTTTATACCACTTAGAAAATAGCTGGAGGCCTCTAAGAAACTTTCTGAGAATCTGTACCAATCTGCCCAGTTTTCCTTCAGCAGCTTAATTAACATCTGCTGGCTTTTGGGTGGTGAGAAATGTTGTGGGTGCTTTTGACCTGAGTCAAAGTTAAATAGTAAAAATGCAGTTGGACACCACCTGGGCAGAGCGTTGTGCTCGTGAGGAGTTGTGATGGTTTTCCTGCTCTGGGCAGTGCTCAGGGTGGTGGCAAAACTCTTGCCAAATTCTACTTTACCCCTAATGGCATCATGCACCTGTCTCTTGTTGCTGCTATTGAAGACGATGGGATGGGATGGGATATCCCAGTCTGGTTTCTGGGATTTATCAGCTCACATGTGGTCTATATATAATTTTACACTCTAGCTCAGCCTGTGTGTAAGGTGCAGAAGGCTCTGGGTGGGAGCTGGCAGTGGTGTCCTCCTTACCTGCTGCTTCCTCTCCCCTGGAGATTTGCATTTATTTTGCAGTGGCTTTCAGGCTCTGACCTGCCATGGGGAGCCAGAGCCAATCAGCCTGGGAAGGACAGCAGAGCAGGCCCTCCCTGCATGTTGGCTCCCCCATACCCATTGCCCATCTGCTTTTGATTTGGTTAAGCTGGAGAAAATGCTGGTGTGTAATTGTATGTACTCTGCTTAGCACTGCTTCAAAGAGTCAGAAGTAGAGCAGGTCTTTGAGATGCTTCTTCCAGAAGATACCTGCCTTCTCTTCTCCAAGGAGAGGGTGCCTGGGTGCTCGGGAGTGCTGTAGATCAGGGAAATATTTGCAGTTGGTGACAATTCAGTGTGCCCATGGCATTGCACATCAGCACTGCAGAGCCCCTCTGCTTAGCACAGGTTACGGGGCTGTGATGGTGAGAGAAGCTGGTTCAGTCGTGTGAATTGTTCTGCTGCTCTTTGGTCCTCAATCACCGAAGGAGGTGCTGCTTTGCATCCTCCTGGTACCCCAAGTTCTCAGGGAGCCATGAGGGATGCTCCCAGCCCCGTGCCTGCGGTAGGATGCCACGGCGCAGCACGGCGTCGCGGGGCATGTCCTAGTTAGAACACTGCTCCCATTGTACAGCCCTTTGGTTACTGCAGCAACAAGTCTGCAAAACTTGTTATTTTATCTAGAGAGAGGGAAACTGGCCCCCAGAACAGCAGAATAATTGCAGGGTAGGACACCTCTCGAGCAGGAGACATTTTGAGTTCAGAAACGCCAAGTGCTGGTGTTTTTTCCTCTCTCTGTGCTCAGAGGTGTTGAAGCACAGAGCTGGGTTTGATTTTATGCGTGGCACTTGCCACATTATCAAACGTTTTTGGGGACAGAGATGGATCGTTGCAGAGCTGAGCTGCTGTTCAGAATTTTTCATTGCTCCCACCATGTTCCAGTGCAGCTGGAGTTGATGTACACCCGTGTCAGCCCTCTTTTGCTGCCAAAAAATTGTCATTTTAAGCAAGCCTGAGGACTTGCACTGTAAATGTGCTTAGAAAACACATCCTCTGTATGCCCACAAGCCCCAGACTTGCACGGTGCTGGTACCACAGCTCGGTATGTCCGGGTTTTAGATGATTGCTGGTGGGCAGTGGTGGGCTCCAGGGATGGGACGTTGGGACAGGTCACAGCTGTGTCCCCGTAAAACATTTTTTGGTTTGTTGGTTGGGGTCTCTCTTGTTACTGGGAGGAAACATTAGCCTGCAAAAGGCAGAGTAAGAGAAGGAGAACCACCTTGGAGGAGGTGGTTGGTGGGTGCCATCCTTGGGGGAGGCTCTGGTGACCTCTCTCAGAGCAGAGTCTGACTTTTAACTTCCACAGGAAAAAAACATCAAGAGAAGTAGTTCTGGTGCTGATGCAGGTATTTATCAAGCTCAGGCAATTCACTGCCTGTTTTAGAAACCCCTGGTGAAATAACCTGCAGTTCTTCTGGGCATGTTTAGGGGAAGGCAACTCCGTATCCTGCACTTCCAGAATGATGCCAGCTGTGCAGAGTTGCCCATTTTCATAAATGATTAACTTAGGAAAAGTTAAAGCATAATTATATTCCAAGAATCCGCAGAACCTGAACGCACACAGGAGACAGGTGCTGTCGATGGGGGGGGGACCGGGGGATCTTTCCATGCTGTCAGGTAGCACCTGCCCTGTGGCCAACAGCCCTGGCGAGTGGTTGTACTTCTAGAAGGAGGAATATTTCCAAGAGCTACCTGGAAAAGTCAAAATCTGACCTTCTGTTACTGTCGTGCCTGCATAATAAACCGTTTTAATGGTTTTTCCTTTCAATTTTTAAGTTGCTCAAGAGAAGCCAGAGCAGATCCCACTGGAGAACCGCTCCTGTGTCCTCATACGACGGGATCTAGTTGCTCTCCCAGCCAGTCTTATCAGTCAAATCGGATACCGTTGCCACCCAAAACTCTACTCGGAGGGAGATCCTGGAGAAAAACTTGAGCTTGTTGCAGGTAATGAGGGGGTCACTTTTCTTTGCTTGGTAATGCCTGGGGATCACTGACATTTTTCTTCTTGAAACGTGTTCCTCGTCTTGCTTGCATCATTGCATCTTGTGTGCCCTTGCTGTGTCTTTCTGGATTATTCATCACCAACCATCCTTTAAAAAGTTCTAAGTTTCCTTTAATTTGCTGATAGAAAAATGTGTCATTAACAGGATTTATTCAATTGAATTAATTTAACATTTTAATTGAATTCTCCAGCTCGTGTTCTTCCCGATTGGTGTGGGCTGCATTGCAATTGTATTTTGATTTAGATGCACAGATCTAAAAAAAAACCAAACCAAAAAAACCCCATCGCATTATGAGATTTACAAAGCAGTGGAGATAAAATTTGTGTTAGTGAACAAGCTTTGAAAAAACCTGTAAAAGTTTTTTTTCTTTTAAAATTAGGGATGTTGCTGAGCTGTGAAATGCTGCAGTAGGAAGGAAGAGAATGAACAGGGGTTTGGTCCTTTCATCAATCATTATTTTCAGTTTTGGGGCTATTTACAACATCAGGAGGATTCACTATAAAGAGTTTGCAGCCAGCTCGAGGTGGAAGATGGTTCTCTTTAGTGATCCTGATGGTGTGGAGCTGGGTGAAGCGAGATCCGGTGGCCGTGCACACCCCGAGCACTGCTCAGCAGATGGGTGTTTGACTGGAGTGTCCACATCAAATTCCAGTTTAAATAATTTTATTCTGGGTTTATAAGTTCCCCCCAGCTTCACTTGGCTGCAGTGCTCCTCTCAGTTTATAGCCCATGCTGCTGGGAAGTTTTCCCATGGATGTAGCGATGTTTGGGTGATGGGATCTTTGCACCACAGCCCGTACCCGAGGTTTGATTAACAGCAGCGTAATCAATCCAAATCAGTTGTCCTTTCTTCCTGGTCATTTATCTCTTGGTGAGTAGCATGATTTTATTTTCAGTCTGTAGAAGGAACGTGGATTTCAGAGGATGCCCAGAGAGGTTTCCATTTGATGGAGGATGGGTCTGTGATGGAAGGCAGGAGTAAAACGCACACGCCGCAGCACAGCGTACAACCACAAGTATTTATTTTGTATCTGGAATATTCATTTTGTACCCATTTACATTTTATGTGAGACTTCTTAAAACCATCAAGTGGTGCAGGTTATTTTCACAGTGAGAGCTGCAAATTGGCTCGAGGCGGCTCAGCTTGATTTACATTTTTCAATCTGGAAAAAAAGTAGATTAATATCTCTAACCGATAGTGGCTGCCTGGGTGATTTTTTATTTATTAAAGTGAAGTTACCCTGGGTAATGTCTAGCGCTGCCTCTGATGGCTTATCTCCCCAAATGCTGCTGCTGAAGAAAGGCTCTGCAGCTAATCGCAGTCTCAAACCTGGTGAGACCCAGGGGGATGGACTTGACCCCCTGCTCACACAGGAGGATCCTGTAGTGAAAGTTTCACTCATCTCTCCATTGATGATGTTCTCCTCTTGCCTCTGATGTTTTGTGCTGTGGTGATGCTGCAACCTTCAGCAGCCCTCTGAAGAGGGTCCTCTTCCTTGTGGGCACCGTGGTGCATCTGATGGGTGCAGAGCATGGCGACGAGCGGGATGGCTCTGAGGTCGGGGCGATGCTGTCCTGGGGCAGGACCTGCCTGTGAGGAAGGTGCAGGCAGCTGCCAGCCCCAGCAGAGGGTCAGCTGGGGGAGCTGGTGGGCACCTGCCCCTGCCCAGGTTGCTCTGCAGCTCTGTCCTCATCCGGAAGGGCAGGGACAATCATCTGTGGGCTTGCCTGGAAATCCAGGAGGTAATTTTATTTCTCCAACAGCTGTTTTTATATCTTGAGAACAGAGCGTGTTCTGGATCCAGATACGACCTATTATTTCATCTTAATTAAAAGCAAATACCAAAACCTTCTCGTATAACAGGATGCATGAAAAATGGGATAACCAGCCCCTGCGAGCCACGGCTGGGGCAGGAGCGGTTCGGTCGGGGTGAGCTGTGTGTGAAGTGAGGGCGTTTGATAGGAAATCTGCTGTAAAGTGCTGCCAAACCCCTGGACGTGTGAAGCTGCTTTGGCAGGGGCTCCCTTTTCCTCCATCCCTGAAGGTGGGGGCTTTCAGAGCCAGCCCCCCTCCCGCATTAGAAGGGAAGTTCCCTGCTCACCAGGAGGATCGAGAGGTGTTGGAGTGGGGCTTTGGATCTCCAGTGTAACCTTTCCTGTGCTAGATGTGATTTTTTTCCTGTATAGTTATGTGTTCTAAGGTCTTCCACGTGAGAAAAGGCCAAATGGATTGGGGTTTCTTCCTTCAGAAAGAATAAATAATCTTATCCCTATGTATGGGATCACAGAACAAAGCCCTGCACTGGGGGTGTCTGCAAAATAATAAACAATAAAGAGTCCTTTCATTTGATTTCCATAAACTTCCTTTCTGTACAGATAAAATTAGGGATTAGTATTACCTGGGGCTTGACCAGACCCCCACGGACTGCAATAACAGTCCCTGCTGGGCTTCTCTAAAAATCCTGCCCTCCTTGTTGGGCTTCCATAGCAGCACGTGAGGAGCTCGCTGCCTCCCACGTCACATCGGGACCGGCCGGCGCGGGAGGAGCCGTTTGGGAAGCGATGCTGCCAGCGAGGCCAGGGGTTAACTCGGAATTCTCCCTCTCCCACCCTTGCAGGCTCAGGTGTTTACATCACCCGGGGACAGCTGATGAATTGCCACTTATGTGCCGGTGTCAAACACAAGGTCCTTCTGAGACGTCTTCTGGCCACCTTCTTTGATCGGTACGTGCTCTTCCTGCTCTCCCGAGGGATGCAGTTCATTTTCCAGGGTTTTAACCACTCTAATGGATAATGTGGTGTGAGTGCTTCACCCCCTCCATGCGCTGCACCAAGTCCTGGGCTTTGTCTCAGTGATCACAGAATCCTGCGGGTTGGAAGGGACCTCGAAAGCTCATCAGTCCAACCCCCCTGCCAGAGCAGGGTCACCTAGAGTCCATCACACAGGAACGCATCCAGGCGGGGTTTGAATGTCTCCAGCCAAGGAGATGCTTGAACCCGAGCACCAGGTTTTCTAATTCCTTGCCCTGACATGGGATAACGTGGTGATTCCTCCATGAGAACCCAAAGGGGAGAGGAGGTGGTGGTGGCTGCCCCCTGCGTCCCCCCCGTAAGGCTCTTCCTTTGCCTTTCTTGCAGGAACACCCTTGCCAACAGCTGCGGAACTGGAATCCGGTCCTCCACGAGCGATCCCAGCAGGAAGCCCCTGGACAGCAGGGTTCTTAATGCAGTGAAATGTAAGGAGAGAGATTTACTGCTGCTCTGTTGGAACAGCGTGCTGAGACCAAAGGCACAACCTAAGCAGGGAAGGCCACGGCTGTTGTGTAACGTGGGAACTGTACATGGTGAAATTAGGTTGTAGGAAAATTCATTTATTTTTATTTTGCATTGTTTTTGGGAGGCTGAAGTGAATATTTTTGATTATTTTTTGGCAGTATCTGAATATAAAGCATTACTGCTACTTGGCTGCTTTGCTCTATGTTAAAGCACTGATTTTGCAGTTAATTATTTGATCGATAGGTGCTCTAAGGAGGAAATCAAAATTCCTGAGCTTGGTACTGCTGAAACAGGCCATCTCCATGGGCTGGCTTTCATGAGCCTGGGCTCTGTGGTGCCCTGGACTTCGGGGCTGTTTGTGTCAGCAGTAAACGTGGCCCCAGGAATGAGGAACCCATGCTCTCCCTCACGCCAGCAGCCTTCGCTTGGGTTCACAGGCTGGTTTTCAGCCCTCACAGTCACCCTGGAACACAAGGAGCGTGCTGTGGGACAGAAGGTGCTGCTGGGGAGTGAGGACATGGGGGAGTGTAGGAATCCCTGGGGGGTTGGTGCAACAAAGCCACCTTGGGCTTCGTATGCTGTGGGAAGCCATGTGTCTTCTCACCTCGCTGGGCTCTGGGTAGTAAATCTTCATGTAAATGTTATTGTGCTGGAAGATGAAACTCTAAGCAATTTTTTTCATTATTTTTTTACGTTTTAAGGCTTAGAAGGTAAATCTTTCCTCTCCCTGTGCTGAACTGCAGGGGCCTTCCAGCCACCTCTGAGATATGTAGCACGTGGAAGGAAGGGGCGCAGATGTTTAATACATAAAGACTAAACCATACTGTTGGTGCTTGCCCATAGCTTGTGCGTGGTGCTCTCCTGAGGCAGCCTCCCCATCAGCAGCTTCACCCTGAAGAGCCCTGGGGCTGGGTCTTCCCACCTTGGTCCTTGCTAAGGCTTGCAAAGAGTTTCAGAGGTTGGAACAGCACTGCTGTCCCATGACAGTGCCCATGACACACTGCCATGTCTTGGGGCATAAGATGACTTCCTACTGCCTGAATTTTACAGAGAAATACCCTGTGCACACGTTCTAGTTGATAATTAATTACTCACCACGGCCATGTGATGATGTTGCTCCATCACATCAGGTGCTTGGCCCCGGGGAGGAGCAGGGCTGCAGCCGAGGTGTTGCTGGGTTTCTGCAGGGTACATGCCAGTTGATCTGCTGGTGATGGGACGTTGGAGCAGCCACCCTGGTCAGGCTGAAAGTCCATGCAGTGCTGGCTGGCCCTATGGTGCCCAGCACGAGGTGTAGAACAGGTTCTTCAAGCAGTCTCCTCTGCTCAGTCGAGAGCAACTCTGACGTTTTCCATCCACCCAACTGTGCCTGCACCACTGTGGTTGTAAGAGCCATTAATGGATCTACTGTTGAGGAGTTCACCTTGACCTTTCCTATGTCCATCTCTGCTTTTGGCCATCCCAGGGTGCAGTGGCCATGGCTGATGTGCTCCGGCTAGAGATTGGGTCCTGCAGGCAGGAGCCTGGTTTCTCTGGGGCTTGCTGGGTCCTCAGGGAGTGAGTGGTCCTCTCCAGCCCTCTTTCCCATGCCAACTGGGATTTTTATGCTTTCTGGTTTTCTCTCTTGTTGGCCATGTCTATCTCGAGCTGAGGAGTCCTTGTCTGTAAGCCTCTCCTTGCGAGAGCTCTGGCCCATGGGTGAAGCTCCATCTGCCCATGCTGAGCCTTGTGGCAGGTCTCTAGGACGTTGCAGAAGGCTGTGATCGTGCAGCCACCTTCATGTTGCTTTCTCCAAATCCTCAGCTGTGTGTATCCCTGTCTTTGCAGTGTATTGTCAGAATTTTGCCCCGAGCTTTAAGGAAAGCGAGATGAATGTTATAGCAGCCGATATGTGCACCAATGCCCGCCGGGTCCGCAAGCGCTGGCTGCCGAAGATCAAGTCCATGCTGCCAGAAGGGATGGAGATGTACCGCACGGTCATGGGCTCCACCACAAACAGTGTCCCCCTGGATCCTGAATTCCAGCCCAACACTGCTCAGGTCTTTGAGCAGCGAATCTATGCAGAAAGGAGGAGCGACTCGGGAACTATAGTAGCCTTGAGAACTAACACAGTGAACGTAGAGCTGAGCAACGGATCCAACCAGTCCTTCGAACAGAGCGAGGATGCCGAAGGGGCTGGCTCTGTGATACAGGAGGCAGCTGCCACAGATGCTATGGCATCGGATACCCAAAGCACTCCGCAACCTTTCGAACAAGGTTCGGGCTCCTCCAGCCGGCCCGAAACTCCCGTGAGAAGACAAGATGGTACTTACGGAGGGACTTTATAAAGAGGGCAAACGTTTCGTGACCTATAAGGGATCTGTAATACTAAAGCTGCTTGCATGCATTACTAATACAAAACAAAAAAAATGTGATCAAGCCACTTACCTACTGAACTGCTACTGTTGCCTGAAAAAAATGTGATTTTTATTCTGCTTGTATTTAAAATCTATGAAGGAAATAATCGCATTCGTTATACTGTAAACGACTTAGGTCTGTGGCGACCTACTTAAAAAAAAATTGGGCTCCTTTTTTGATATTCCTGAGGTTAGTCTATAAGATTGTAGCTTTTTCTTTTTTTTTTCCTTTTTTTTTCCTTTTTTTTGTTTTTATTTTAAGAAGGGGAGGAGAAAAGCTAACCACCACCCCCCCCAACCACCACCCTGTCATCACCAGCCCATCCATTACTCAGCTCAGAAGTAAAGCCATCGTTAACCTTGTCCTCTAAAGAAAGTTTTACTGTCACTTAACAGGAAAGCAAGGTGTGTTAGGGTACGGGTGCTGTGACTGGCGATGTCTGTCTCGAGCAGAAGGGCTCTGGCCAAGTGGGACAGGGTGGGGGAAATTGTTTAAAGGCTTCTGGTGTCAGAGGGAGCCGCTGCTGAGGGCTCGGTGCCGTTGTCTCGGGGAGTTTGATCCGGTTCCCCGGAGCAGGGATGGTTCCGTGGGAGTTCAGGTGTGCACGTGTCGGGAGGACTGCGTGGGATGCAGGTGGAGAACCTGGCTGATGTCGTGGTTGTTGTCGGGTTTTTTCCCCAATGCAGCTGGGTTTTGGGTTTGGATTCCCTCTCCCTCCCTCCCTCCCAGCGACTCCTTTTTGTTCGCTTCTCCTTGCTTGCACCTTCACGTCAGCCACTCCTTGGGTGAGTGGGCTGGCATCACCCCACTGCACCCCATTGCTCTGGGCAACCGGGCAGGCCAAGTCCAGGGGCCACCTCCTGGGGAGGGGAGCAGCCCCCTCAGCCTCCTGCCAAGGGCTTTGCGGAGGCGTCTGAGCACGGGAAGCACATTGTGCTCATCCGAAGGGTGTGGAACCAGGAGCTCCTGGCATGGGCTCCCACAGCATCCCTACTGGAGGCAGAGCACGGTGCAGCCACCAGCGTTGGGGCTGGCCCACCCCCTCCTGCCATCCCGGGATCTCACTGTCAATAATTTGGAGCGTAGTGGATGCCAAAAAGAAAAAATAAATTAGCTTGGTGCCCTTCCTCAAAGAGGTTTTGAGGAGGAGGAAGCGTTTCGCCTCTTGCTCACCCTCCAGACAGGCCCAGTGTGAGGTATCTGGGGGGGTTTGTTGAGCACTGGTGGCCCCAGGCTGCATTGGTGGCCCCAGGCAGGGGGATGCTGGGCTGGGCTGGGAGATGCTGGGTGCCCGCGGGGATGCCATGGCCAAGGTGCCCGTGAGGGATGGGGGCAGTGATGTGAAAGCCAAGTATGGCTTGGTTTTTTTTTTTCCTTTTTTAATCATTATTTTTACTGTGACTAAAAGCCTGCTTTAATGGGATTTCCAGCTTGTCCTTGAACAAGTCTGGGACTCTGAACGAGCGCGAGGTGCACAGAGTCGCTCCTGAAGGCCACCGTGGCTGGGCTCTTCTTTTCTTTCCCGCTTTGGTTCCTGAATCCAGACGATGCTTTGCTCAGGGTTTTCTTCCTTCTTTGTATTTCCATTGGGAAAGGGGGAGGGGGGAGAGGATAACCCAACTTTTGGCCATTTTTTTGTTTTGTTTTCTTCGATACTTGAAGCAGTTTTTTGCATCCTGATAACAAAGCTGTCCGGCGCTTTGCCTCTTCCACTGCTCTTTGCCCTGGGAGAAACTAAACAAATATCAGTGTCGGGGTGGTTTGTGCCTCACGTCTTGCACAGCTCTCGGGTTTTGGCACTGCTTGGCTTGGCCGGACCGCGGCACCTTGGTGTGTGGGGAGAGGGGGACAGTGTGGGTGGTGGCACCCTGAGCCACCGCGGGGACACGCGGTGCTTTGGGGGGCAGCACGAGCGTGGCCCAGGGCTCGATTTGCACTTTACCCACATCAGCAAACAAAACTCACGCTCCTGCTGAAGCCCAGAGCCTGTGCAGTTCATCCCTCACCCGGCGGTGCTGCAGGAGGCGGACAGACCTGAGGAGATGGAGGGGGCCAGGTCCTTGGCCCTGGGGGTGTCCCCGTCCCCTGGCAGCGGCTGCTGGGTCCCAGCTCTGGGGCAGCTTGGTCAGGTTGGTGGGGACAGTTTGGCTGAGGACCCCCCCCCGGTCCCCCATCGCCTCCCCAAAAGTGGATTTGCCAAAAGTTTGAGACAAGCTGGGCGCGGATCTGGGTGTTGTAGATCAAAAGTTGTCCCTTCTGTGTGTGTGTCTGTGTGCATATATATATATACACATACATATATATATATGAAATATATTGCAAAGGATGCCTCCTCCTTTTGGCACTTGCTGGGGTTGGGCGAGCGGCCGAGCGCTCCGGCCGGGGCTCGCCGGTGGCTGTAGGGATTAATTCTGGACCAAACCCACACCCAGAGCGAGGGCTCGGCCGTGGGGCCGCCGGGGGCAGCAGCAGAAGTACTTGAATGGCTTAGGACAGAGAGTCTGAAGAGAGTCAAGTTGCACAGTGAAAATATATATTTTTATACCTAGCACAACTTCCTGTATATTTTTGGGGTTTTTTTCCTTTCTTTTTTTTTTCTTTCTTTTTTTTTTTTTTTGATTTGGGTTTGTTTATTTTTATTAATTATTATTATTAGGAAGGCAAACTTCTAAAATGTGAAGGGCGTTGGGGTTTTTTTTTTTCCTTATCTGGTAGATGAGGGCAAGCATTTTGCACTAATGTTTCCTGTGTGTGGAGGATTAATGATATGTTTGAAAATGTTACATGGTAATGATTGTATTCTTCCGAAAAAACAAAAATGAAAAAAAAAAAGAGTAACCCCTTTAAAATACTGAATGTAAGGTGAGAACAGAGCAGTCCATCGATTGTATGCGGCTTTCCTGAGTGCCTTAGAATTTTTTGATCATTTTTTCCAAGGAAAACAGATTAAGACGATCAGATCATAACCGACTCCTTCCTCCTCTTTGTTTACGACACTTTTAAATTATAGAATTTGGGGCTGCTTTATAATGTGAATAGGAAACTGCATTCATCTAGGTCTGGTAGTGTAAAATCAAAGCATCAGTATTTATGGTATGTCTGCACCTTTATTCTTATGCTTGACTATTAGCAATATTACATGTATATTATATATCTAAAGTTATACCAAGCACCTTTAAAGAGAACGGAGTGTAAGCATACAAGTTACCTGCAGCTGCCATATAGTGTAGAAGCCAGCCCCTCTCCTCGTTAGCGCTAATTAACACCGCTGTCCCCGAGCTGCTGCTTTGCAGGAGGGCTGCATGACCTCCTGCGCGCCCTGGCCCCGCATCTCTGGTCCCGCATCTCGGCATCCTGCGGGCCCGGCTTTGGCCAGGGGTCCCATGAACCCCCCCGTGTCCCAGGGGTCCCAGCACCCCCCCCCTGTGTCCCCGGGGCTGGGGACCTTCCTGCCCCGGTTTGGCCACGGTGACTCAGGCGCAGGCAGGAGGGGGCTGGGGAGGAGATGGGGAACGGGTCCTTCTTGTCACCTGGATGGTTTCATTCTTCCAAGCGTGGTTTCACCCTAGAAATTGGACCCTGGGGGTGCGGGGCCGGTGGCGGGGAGCCCGGCGGGGGGTGGCACACAGCGGGGTCCCCTCTGCCAGTCGGGTGAGGACTGCGACCCCCCCAGAACTGGAATTGCCGGTGGCGTTCGGGGGAGCAGAGCATCCTGCCGGGGCGTTTCCCAGTGGCTGTGCCTCCCCCAGTCCCTTCCCCCCACACCCCCGGGGTTTTGCTCGGATCGCTTGTTTTTCTGGAAATACCCCGCTGCGAGCGGAGAGGGGCGAAGGGGAGAGCGGGACGAGCCCCGGGCACCTCCCTGGCAGTGAATCCCCATCGCCAGCCCGCAGCCACCTCTGCTGTTCAGAGCGTTCTGCTGGGGCCGGGGGGATGCGAGCAGGGGGTCCCCAGCCCCGCTCCTCCCCGGGGGGGTGGGGGCTGACCTCTAACGCACTCACATTGGAAACCCCTCAACTCCTCCGGGGAGTTTCTTCCACTGTCTCAGCGTTTTGCACACACACCNAAAATAAATGAATAAATAAAACAACCGAGTATAAATGTATAAATATTTTTGACTTGAACATTTGGATGGCACTTGATTCAAATAGAACATTAATCCTTTGGACAGAATGTTTGGGGAAAAAAAAAGAAAAAAGGACTTAAAGTACAAGGTTGTTTTTAAAATGTCTTCATAGGGTATTAAGTAGTACTGTAATTCATGACTGTTAAAAATACTTTCTGTGCTGTAAGGAAATCTCACAGTACCACTGAATTATGTTCCTCAACTGTCTCAGCCACAAACGATGCTAGCTTCTTTATTTTGTTTTTTATTTTTTATCGTGCATTATTCACTAGTATTTATGTGCTCTTACTCTGTATAGTTAAGACTGTTATTTTGTAGCCATGGCTGACACGATATATCAGTAACTAAAATTAAAAAAAAAAAGAGAGAAAAGCTGAAGACCCCCGGGTTGGAACTGTGCTCATCGCTGTTTTCATATGATGAAAAATCCATTTAAAACAAACAAACAAACCCAACGTGATCATTAATTGTAAAACGCTTTGTAAAATTCACATTTACAAAATAATAAAGTAAATTACAATGAAAAGATTTTTCTCTGCTCTGTTTTCTTTCGTTCTGGGTGGTGGATGGTGTTTGTCAGAGGTGGTTGTTAACAGGGGCTGAAGGGTCGAGGTGTGACCCAACCCCAGCCTTGGCCAGGTGAGTGATTTTGCCCAAATCTGGGGGGTTTTGGAGGAGCCTGCCCTGGGCTTTCCCCCACCTCACCTGAGCTGCCTTGGGCAGCTTTTGGCTTTTTTTGCTGGATGCACCACACGCTCCCTTCCTCCCATGATCATTTTATTTATTGGTATTTTTAAGATTGACTTTGCAGCCCCCGTGTCGGGGCTCGGGCGCTTTGCTGGAGAGCAGAGCTGAGCCCCTCCTGCCTCTTCATCAAGGGAGAACCTTCACCGGGCTCCGAAAATACCGGCAGGTAAGGGATTCCTGCAGGGGACTGGGACAACTGGCCACTGGCAACTCACCGCCACCAAAGCTGTCCCTTTCCCCCAGCCAGGCAGTCCTGCTTCCAGGGGGGGAGTCAGCACCCAGCCCGCACACACTTGTGATGAGTTGGCCAGGCCTCAGGCAGGTGAGGATGCTCCAGGAGATGTGGTGTTTGTGGCTGCATCCGCCATCCCTGCTGCCAGGGAATGAGGTACTGGCATGGACGTGGAAGATGCTCTGGAGAGGAGCACCAAGAGGTCCAAGCCCTGCCCCGGGGCTCCTGGCTTGGGATGCAGTCATTGCGGAGGCTGATGCTGTCTTTGAGGTGAGGAGGGGGGGAAAGGGTTGCAAAGCCCCCAGCAAAGCCCAAGAGCCTGCAGTGCCCCTGCAAAGCACTGGAGGGGGATGCAGGGGACCCCAGGCTGGGTGGAGGGGGGGGCTGCGGGGGTGGCATTTCTGCTCTCCATAATTTTTGTCTGTTTGGTTTTTTTTTCCAACTCAATTGGCCATAAAATTGCTGAGGAGCTGCTTTTCCTCTGCTTGGCATAAAAAAAAAAAAAAGCACCCAAAACCACTTGCATTTGGGGTTTCATTTAATCTCATCTCACTGAAAGGAAAAACACAGAAACTTGGATGCTCATGTACAGCACATACCACCCTGTTATATAAACCATTGCAAACTGATTTATTCTAAATGAGTTGTTATAATCAGAATTTTCCTTATGAGCAGCTTTCTTGCAAACGTCAGTATTTCAGCGAAAAAAAAAAGAAAACCAACACAAAAAAACCCATCACACGCCCGCTCCAATATTTCAAACTGATTACTTATAAACACCAGCACTAAAATTAGGCCTTTGGTGTGCGGGGTTGTCAGAGTGGGTGTGTTATGATCTGCAGAGAGTATAAAAAGATAAATGAGTTATTTAACCAAGTAAACGGCGTTGCCGTAGAAATGTGCAAGGCGAAGTGGGGGGGTGCAGCACTGTGCTGGCCTCCTCGTGGGGTGGATGGAGAAAGGGTTCCTCTTGGCATTCCTGTTATTGTTTTTATTGGTGTTGTTATAAAATGGGTGGTTTCCCTCTGCCCGGCACGGGGCTGTGATTCTGGAGATGGAGGAGGCTGAGCTGATGTTGTGGGTGCACCCACAGGTGCCCCCATCCCCAGGGCATTAAAGAATGGCTGTTTGGGTTGGGAGCAGCCCCGAGGAGAAGGACTTGGGAGTGTTGGGTGAGGAGAAGCTCAACACGAGCTGGCAGTGTGCGCTTGTAGCCAGGAAAGCCCCCGGGATCCTGGGCTGCATCCCCACAGTGTGAGCAGCAGGGCCAGGGAGGGGATTCTCCCCCTCTACTCCACTTTTGTGAGACCCCCCTGCAGTGCTGGGTCCAGTTCTGGGGTCCTCAACATCAGAAGGACACGGAGCTGTTGGAGCGAGTCCAGAGGAGGCCACAAAGGTATTCCAAGGGCTGGAGCAGCTCTGCTCTGAGAACAGGCTGAGAGAGTTGGGGTTGTTCAGCCTGGAGAAGAGAAGGCTCCAGGGAGACCTTAGAGCACCTTCCAGTGCCTGAAGGGCTCCAGAAAACTGGAGAGGGACTGGTGCCAAGGGCAGGGAGTGATGGGGTAAGGGGAACACATTCAAACGGAAAGAAGGGAGATTTAGATTGGATATGAAGAAGATATTAAGCGGAGACAAAAGGGCCAGGAACTTGCTCCTGGGTACCTGGAGGCATCCTGACATGTGAGCTGTGGATAGGGAAAAGCAGGAGGCTCTGGAAGGCAGCTGGCCAGGACCAGGGTCAGGAGGTCCAGGGAGCCGCACAGCACCAGGCAGGTGTACCACCGTTGGCCATAGCCAATGGCATGGGCCATTGCAGAAGGTGTTGGCCACTGCAGAAGGTGTTGGTGGCTACTGCAGAAGGTGGTGGTGGCTACTGCAGAAGGTGGTGGTGGTTGCAAGAAGGTGTTGGTGGTTGTGGAAGGTGTTGGCCATTGTGGAAGGTCTTGGTGGTTGCAGAAGGTGTTGGCCATTGTGGAAGGTGTTGGTCTTGGTCTTTGTCTTTGCAGCTGGGGGATGCCAGTGGGCAGCCAGCAGATGCCAGGGGCTGTGGTGTCCCAGCACTGCACTGCTCCACCAGCACTGAGCTCCTGCATGAGCCCAGCACTGTCCCTGCTCTCAGGCCCCTGGGAGAGAGGAGAGAACAGGAGCTGTGNTGGTGGCTACTGCAGAAGGTGGTGGTGGCTACTGCAGAAGGTGGTGGTGGTTGCAAGAAGGTGTTGGTGGTTGTGGAAGGTGTTGGCCATTGTGGAAGGTGTTGGTCTTGGTCTTTGTCTTTGCAGCTGGGGGATGCCAGTGGGCAGCCAGCAGATGCCAGGGGCTGTGGTGTCCCAGCACTGCACTGCTCCACCAGCACTGAGCTCCTGCATGAGCCCAGCACTGTCCCTGCTCTCAGGCCCCTGGGAGAGAGGAGAGAACAGGAGCTGTGGCTGGAGCTGAGACACCAGGTACGGCTGGATCCATCCTGTCTCACCTCCCTTTCCCTGAGCCCATGTGGCCCAGGGGGGACGTTGGGGCGGGTGCACACCCATGGGTGCTGGGGCTGCCACTGCTCCCTTTGCCTCCCCCCGTGCATGGGAGTGAGGTGTGAGATTGATGCTGGAGAAGCCCATCGAGCAGATGCGATAAATCACGGCCGCGCACGCTCCCCGCACCAGCGGCTGAGGAGCACTCGGCAGCAGCTCTTATTTATATGCATCTTCTGCACCCAGCCGTGTTATAATAGACTCCAGCACTCCAGCACCAGCGAGGGCTGAGATATATTGTGCGGGACAGAAAATACAAATAAAGGGTGAAGGGTAGGAACTGCATCATTCCCGACGTACGCCGCCGTGGCCGCCTCGCTCTGCGGCGCTGACTGCGCTGCACCGG
>VZRW01013715.1:192788-205680 GCA_013398125.1 Aegotheles bennettii | reverse complement strand
ATAATAATAATAATAATAGGGTTGCTTAAGAGTAGTAAGAATAAGGAATAAGAATAAAGAAAATAAGAGTAGAATAAGAATAAGAATAAGAATGGATAAGGATAAGGAGAAGGAGAATAAGAATAAGGATAGGAATAAGGATAAGGATAAGGATAAGAATAAGAATAAGAATAAGAATAAGAATAAGAATAAGAATAAGAATAAATAGTAACAGTGATGCCCCAGGTTTGGCGAAGAGATGGTGAGGGGTGACAGGGTTGGAGTGTGAGCCTGGCAGCCAGCCAGGTCCTCGGGGTCGCACCAGGATGGTGACAGTTAACATGTTGCTGCAGGAAAGGTGCCATCAGCATGCAGGTAATTAATGCGGCTGCTCCCCAAGCAGCTAACAGGGGTTGTGATGCAGGAGGGCAGCTCGGTGAGCCAGACATTTGATTTTTGGCCACAGGTGGTGATGTCTGTGCTGGGGCTGGGGGCAATGATGGTTGGACTGGGTGATCTTGAAGATCTCTTCCAACCTCAATGGTTCTATGATTCCATGACAGCTGGGTAGCACTCCCAGCTCCTCAGTGATGGGCTCCAGTCCTTGCTGGACTGGGCAGGGAACTGTGGGGCTGGTGGTCCTTATCCCTCTGGGGCTCTGCTCCCTCTGGGAGAGGAATTAGATCCTTCTAATTCAATGCAAGGGGAAATAGAGGGAAAAAAAAAAAGGAAGAAATGCAGAGCTGCCTCCCATGAGGACAGATAAATCCAGGAGGGGAATGGAATCTCACTCACTGGGCCCACTGAGAAGTTACAATACATAAATTATTGCCCCTAAAAGCTTCTATAATTTCACTTCTATTTGATTCACCATAAAGCACCACAATGCCCTCTGCATCCACCCGTTTGATTATACATTTGTACCAGGACACAGCTTATGCTTAAAATAACATTACTGGAATAGAGACGGACAAGAGAATTCATTTGAATGGAAATCAATTTGATTAGTAAAGTAAATTACCCAGAGTATATGAGCAGCGTATTGTGGTTCTGAATAATAATAATAATACTACTAATAATAATAAAAAAATAAATCACTGGCAGTAAAGGGTCTTAAATGGAATTTAAGCTGGAATGGAGCTGCTCAGGCAGTGACTGAGCTGTGGTGGCTGCAGCTGGGTCCTTGCTCCTGGACACCTCAGGGCAGAGTTGCCCCGTGTCCCTGGAGATCCCCGTGTCCCTGGGGAATCCTGTGCCAGCGGGAGTGGGTGCAGGGGATGAGCCAGTCTGTGTCTGTCAGCAGCACCTCCCTGCCCCAGGGCCATGGGTGACAAGGCTCGGTGTGGGCGATGGCCATGGCTGAAGGGGATGTGCAGGGGCTTGTGTGGCTGGAGTTGCCTTCAGGGACAGGATCTGATGTGCCCAGGGGTGATGCTGGTCTGACACCAAAGGTGCCAAAGAGGTGGACAAGGTGGCAAGGAGCTGGGGGGGCTGGTGGCCATTGGTGCTGGACCAGAGCCCCCGTTGATCCCTCAAGGTGCACAAGGTGGCTGAGCCACACTCTGCTGAGCTGTGATATTTTATAAATAATCAATTGGTATTTAATTCCCGTGTGATAACTGTCTTATTAAATCTAAATTTAATGTGTATTTGGGAAACCCTATTTTAAAGTGTTACTGCATGCACCATCTGGCGTGCTCTCTAAATACAAATGCAATAACATAATTCAGAATTACATCATAAAAGTAAGTTATAAGAGATTAAAATGCACAACTATGTTCTTCAGTCAAGGCAGCTTTTACGCTTTTTCTCCTGATTTAGACACAAATCACAGCCGAAACATCCCTACCCTGATTAAGTGATTTTCTGCAGGGATTTTTGTTTTAATGGTGAGCAGGAGCACATGGGAGGGAGGTTGGAGCGGATCAGGAGCCCCCACCAGGCTCTGCTGCCATCAAAGATGCTGGAGCTATGGAAAGCCTCTGCTTGCTGGGAAGTTTTGGGGCCCCAAACACTGCCCGGTGATGGGCACAGGGTGCCCCCATCCCACCAGCCAGCTCTGCCAGCACAGGGGGTGACTGCTCACCTGGAGCACTGGTTTTTTTTAAGGTAATGATTTAATACTGGTCCAAGCATCCCCTCCCAGCCCCTTCCCACCCTGGTGACCCCTGGGCTGCCTTTTGTTGAAAAACCAGTTAAATATAACCCGGTGTTTGGTGCATCAATGGTCTTTTATAGTGGCAGTAAATCTAATAACTTTGCAAAACCCCCTGTTTTCTCTCTATGTTGAATGAAACATGAGATTCCTTAATAGAGAGGGAAATTAAAATCTAGTTTTATTGCAGTTCCTGTAACTGGTATCTAAGCTATTAATAATCAATCCATTCTTGCTTAAAAGCTAACATTTATCACGCCAGCTAAGATGAGCTGACGGGCACTGGGGGGAAAGTACAATTGACTGCAATTACACTTTGAAAAATGTTATCTGTGCCACTGACCACTGGGGATAAATGATGAGATTTCATTTGTTTCTTCAAGCTTCAGGTTCTTTTTCCCAACTTTTTTTTTTGTTGTTATTTTTTTTTCTGCTCTTGCTCACAGGTCGCCTGACTGCTGAGCTGCTCAGGCAGGACTGGAGGGAAGGGAACTGCAGTGTCCCAGTGTCATGGGGATCCTCCCTGCTGTGCCCTGGTGAGTGCAAGTGCCACCCCTTTGCCACCATCCCGTCTGGATACATCACACCTTCCTTGTCCCTACCTGGGGACATCCTGGCTAGGGACATCACACCTGCTTTGTCTTCATCTGGGGACTTCCTACCTAGGGACATCACATCTTCCTTTTCCTCATCTGGGGACATCCTGGCTAGGGACATCACACCTTCCTTGTCCTCACCTGGGGACATCCTGGTTAGGGACATCACACCTGCCTTGTCCTCACTTGGGGACATCCTACATAGGGACATCACACCTTCCTTGTCCCTACCTGGGGACATCCTGGCTAGGGACATCACACCTTCTCCACCTGAGGACATGGTGCTGAGGGTGAGCAGTGATTTCTGCAGCCAGGGTTGGGTGCTCACCCCAAAGGGCACCCACAGGGGCCTTGCTGGGGGGGGGGGTCCTTTCCCCTGATTTAGGATAAAATGCCAGTGCAGAGAGGGGCTGCAAACACCTCCAGGTCTAGCACAAGCACGGTGGTTGGGAGAGGGACTCTGGACCAGCCTTGTTCTGGGGCTACCAGGAATCTTTTAACAAAGTTTAAAGCACAAAAGTTTATTGGTTTTATTCCTGCATTTTACAACAGGGAGGGGAGAGGCTGGTGAAGGAATTGATTTGCTTGATTTACTGGTATTAATGAAGCAGCTGACCATAGATCTCCTGCAGCAATATTACGCTGCTTGCGATAAGTCTCCAGACTCCAAACTTTTCAAATGAGTTTTTGCAATTTAAAATTAATAATTGTTCTGTCTAGAACAAGGATAATTAAATGCCTGTTCATCCTCATTATTGTCAGCCTTGTGATTTGTTGTTTTCTCTGTAATAAAATTAACTGGTTTAACTAATGGGTGCCAAAACTTGATAATTAAAGCTGAGCAAATAATTTGCAACAAATAATTTACCCAGTGGGTTTGGCGGGGTGTGTGGCACACACAGGGCTGGCAGGGAGGGGCTGGGAGCCAGTGGCGATGCCTGACCCTGTGTGGGGCATCCTGGGCAACCTCCTTTTTCTGACACTGGTCATATTTTACAATGAAAATTCTTTGACTTTTTTTGCTTTCTAAGAAAAGAGGTTCCATCAGGGGCTTCTCCTCACACCTGGAGCACGAGGCAGATCGTTCACCAGAGTTTTGCAGGCTCATCCATCAGGGAGGAGGTCCAGGAGAAGACACAGCTGCTCTCCGGTAAATCCTGGTGAGGGCGTGTAGGGGGTCAGAAAATGGGAACCCTGGGGGGGAGGAGAGAAAGTCAAATAAAAGAATTTGGTCAGGCACAACCTCCTAACAAGAGTGGGCTTGAAAATGATGGTTATTAGCAGATGGTTATTTGTTTCAGCAGCAGTTAAAGAAGCTTTAGAAGGTCCCACAATTAACTTGTAAGTTTGTATTACACTTTATAATGTGAGGGGCAATTAATGAGGTGGTGACATTAAATTTAATGCACTTGGTGAATGGGATGGTTTGTCTCTCCCTCCTGGGTGGATTCCCAGGGGATATTGTCAGGACTCATCACTGGGTGCCCCCTGACAGAGATGTCGGGCAGAGCTGTGCGGGTACCACCAGCACCGGGCAGTTATCCCAGTGATGCCCACAGTGCCAGGTCTGGGGGCACTGTTGGGAAGTGAAGTTCTGGCCCCAGCTCTGTGGCACGGCCAACGAGGCTCAGATGAATATAAGGGGAATATGAAAAGTCTCATACCTATAACTTTAAATTAAAAAAGCAATGTAGTGTTTATTGGTTCTTGCGAGTGTCTCCGGAGCGGCAGGCTCATAAAGATCATATTACAGTACAAGCCATTATGCAGAGAGTTTACTATATATATGTTTCTAAATGCTTCAGCAAACAGCAGCCTGCTTACGAGCAGAGAAGGATAACTGGTTCGTTTGGGGTAACAAATGATCCTTGATTTGATTTTAAATGCAATGACAGCAAAATTTATTTCTTATTTAATCACTTGCCAGAGCTGTTGAGGACGGGGTGGTATTAAACTGCACAATGCAGCATATGACTACTGAATCAGTTGAAATAGGCATAAGAATATATTATGTTTATAGGATAGAAGAAGATTGTACAGCAATGCATATAACTAGAATGGGTATTTTTGTCATTTATACAGTAGCTTATATCATTATTTCTTCCCACTTCCAATTTTTCAGTAATAAAAATACAGGGGATGTGATTCTCTTTGCATTACAGATAAACCATCTTGATTCTTTATTAAATATTTTTATTAATCTGAAGTACTACAAAGCATTTGAGCAGATAAATCAGGCTCCGAGTAGTCATTTCCTCTCTGCTATGGCTCTATAAAGTGGATTCATTTATGAGTGCGCAAAACCAGAAAAGAAGGTTTCAATATTCATTAATACGCTCCCTTATGGTCCTATTTTTATATCCCACCACACCGTGCAGAAGGGTGAGCACTAACTTGTTCCCCAGAATGAAACAGGGCTCGGTAATCCCTGCTGGGTTCGGTGTCTGAGTTAATTAGGAAAGACCCACAGCCCCAGTGGGGAGGGTGCCCAAGGTGTTTCCAGCGCCGGCTCCCCCAGCCCCAGCTGGCACCAGGAGGACACCAGCACCTTTGGGATCGTTTGGGGATGGGTCCAGGCCCAGCATCATCCCCTCCTTGCCTTCTGCCACCACCCTGGCTGCTCCCCCCAAAGGATGTGGGATCCCTTTGTTCGGGAGCAGGACCAAGGTGGGATTTGGGGTCAGCCCCTCCTGGAGGTGCCCAACACCGTGGGGCTGTTCCACCCCCTGAGGTGGGCTCTGGCCTCTTGCTGCCCCTCCACCCCCATCAGTCCACATTCTCCCACCCCACAGAAAGCAGCACCGTGGGGCCAGCACCCCAGTTTTGGCCAAGCCCCCCCCCACGCCCGGGGGATGCTGCTGGGGGTACTGGTGTGGGGGCAGACTGAAGCCGGCAGCGTTCAGCCTGCGACAGCTGAGGAGTCATTCGGTAACCGGGGGAAGCTGCGGAGAGGCACAAAGGAATTAAAGCTATTTAAAAACCCGCCAGGTGTGCAAACAAGTTTATCCTATTGTAACAGCTAAGGCGTGACTCAGGAGGCTCCATAAAGGTTACGGCAGCCGCGCCGTTATTTAGGGCTCCCTGGGAGAGGGGACATTTAGCACCTATGTTTGCTAGGGATGGGGGACTCCCCGGGACCCCCCCACCCCGGGCTGATCTCCCTGCCCCACACCTCGTCCTGCCGCTTCTCCCCCCCCCCTGCCGCTTCACCCCCCCCCCGGCCCCTGCCACTGCCGGCACCCCTGGGGGACTTGGCTTCCATTTCCAGTTTTACTGCAGCAGCTGCCGAACATTTGTTTGGTGTTTGCAGAGGGGAATTACGGCGCTCGGTGACAGCCAGGGTCCCTCCGGGGCCGCTGCCAGCAGCCGGCACAGCCCCAGCCCGGCCCCCCTCCGGGACTCCGGTGCTTCCAAAATGTTCCTCCTGCTCTGGGTGGCCTTCAGCAGCCGGGCTGGGATCGCACACCGGGGATTCAGCCGGGCTTCTGCCCAGATCGCCGCTTTTTCCTGCTTCTGAGCATCCCTGCTCCGGGGCATCCTGGCTGGGAGCCGGCTGGGGGCAGAGGAGCGGGGCCGTTACCCCTCTCCATACCCCACACCAGGGGGGTTTTCCTCACCGGGAGCTGCTGGGGCTGCTCATAAATCCACCGCCAGCCACAACTGTGGCACGGATGTCCCAGGACGTGAATTTTTTCACGGGTTTTAGTGCTGGCGTAAAGTTAAATGATGGTGGTTGTCAGCGTTAGCAAAAACCTCCACTGCCAGCCTGCGGTGGTGGGACCTGGGGGCTGCAGGACACGGAGCAGAGCTGGGTCAGCTCCCGTTTTCTGGAAATTATACGGAAATTATCCTGCTGTGGTGCTGGGACTGGTGCTGCTGGGTCAGCTGTGCCCGAGGCCACCAGCACGGTGGCAAAAGCCACAGCAGGGCAGCGGTGTGGGTACCTTGGCCACGGGAAGCTCTTCTCTGTCCCACCACCTCGCTCTGCAATGTTGGCAGGGACTGGTGGCACACTCAGAGCTCACCCAGCTGGTCTGTCCCACGCTGAGGGTGGTGGAAGCTGCGTTCGAGCTAAATCCAACCCAGAAACTCTTTTAGCACCTGCCAGGGCTGGAGCTGGGCACCTCGGGAAGCGCTGGAGTCTGCACCCCTGCTCCATGGCACAGGGTGGTTGGTCAAGTCCAGCCCCTTGTCTCCAGGACACGCTGGTGCTGTTAAGCACCGACTTAGGACAAGCAGGAGCGGAAGAGTTTCACACCTTCACAAAACAGTGCTCCAGAAGGAAATGAGCAGGCAGCAGTTGTAATTGAGATGGATGAAAGGGCAGCCGGCTTCCCCCAAAGCGTTCCAGGCAACATACTTGAGAAGAATATGAAGTGCTGCTACTCTCTAAAGATCGCCACGCTGCGGCTAAATTATTAATGACTAGAAATGATTTCATATTTAATCTAAAGACTATTAATTACACTGCAGAAGAGCAACACGCCATCCTGAGAGCCCCTCTCACCAACTGAATAATTTAGTGATGCCCCATATTTTACCTCAATGTCAAGGCGGGCGGTGTCACGCCTCCTGGGGACCATGTTGATGTCCCAAGGGGTGCATGGTGCTGAGGACCAACCCCCACCTCTGAGCCCCCCAGCCTGATGAAGGGTGCTGGGCTGGGGCTGGGGGGCACGTGGGACTGTGATGGAGCTGGGGGCACCACTGTCCCCCTGCCCCAGCCATGCTCAGAGCCCAGCAGCAGCCCCAGCTGTGGAAAGGCTGCAGACAGATGTTTATTTGTCCGGGATTATTTGCTGATCACTGTTACAGTGATCCAAGATGATCATTAAAAAGGGAAATGGGCTGTTTAATAATAATGCTCGGAGCACGCAGTGTGCCTTGCATTACGAGGATGTTTAAGCATGAGCCCAATTAAGTCCCTCGCATCCCTACAGAATTACCCCAGTTGTGCAAACTATTAGGCAAACTCCAGGCTCCTCGTGCTCGCAGCGCCTGGAGCCTGGCACTCTGCTAGAGACCCATTTCTATCCTGAAGCTAAATTAAAATCCTATTGTGCCGGTGCTGCTAATATTTCCTCCTCTTGTTTCCAACAATTACATTGTGACATTCTGCCAAAACGCACGAGGAAATCAGCAAATGCTCCCAATCAACCGGAAAGAGGAGGCAAATCCTCCCGGCTGCCTCCTGCCACCCCGACGCTGCGGTGACAGTTGCAGGCAGAATGGCTCCTGATGGATCACAGTGGATGGATGTGGGTGCTCATCGTTCTCCACTATCATCCATGGGAAGCTGTGATGGATGCACTTGACCCCTTAACCAAACCAACAGGGGTTTGGTACAGGCTCCGAAGGTGGTGAAGATCCAAGCCTCAGCAGGGAGTTCCCGTGGAGCTGGGTCACCTCTCCAGGTGGCTCCTCGCAGCACAGAGACCTTTCACCAACAGCAGATCTTTGGTAAGTGACTGATAGCAAGCTGAATTTATATTAATGAAACATTACTAATCCATGGAGCTATGAAATATTAATTATTATAAACCATGTGTAGATAATTCCATTAGACATAAACTGTTGTCCAAGGCTGAGACTAAGGTTGGACCCAGCCACATCTAAGCTGCAGCAGGAGTTTAAGAAGCAATGGGTCCACTCTGAGCCTCCTGAACAATGGGAGGATCTTCCTGACCCTTCTGCATCTCCGATCTCTGTGTGAACCATTCTAACTCGAGCCTAACCCAATTTCCCTTTGTACATTTTTTCCACGCAGTAATTAAGAAGTTGACTCTTGCCATCAAACTTATTGAACCTTGGTAAACCACTGTTTGGTGTTGTTAAATTCCATCAGATGTATTGAACTCCGCCAAATTATTATTTTTACTTCAATAAAATGTACTGCTGCCTCTCTCTTCTGGGGGAGGTGCACTCTGCTCTTTCACACCAGAAGTTTAAAGATAAAGTTGAAAGATTTTTCTTCTCCTTTTAGGAAAGAAATCTGTGAGCTTTGCAGTACCAAAAAGCAAAAGGCTGATGATAAGGAAGGACTCAAAGGATGATTTCCCCCCCCTGCTGCCCTTAGCCCCACCAGTGGCCTGATTCTGCCACCCACACAGGTACTGGCAATGCTTTTAAACACCTCCCTGGTGGATAATTCTCTTTCCCCCCTTGTCTCTGCTGCCCACCCCTGCAAAGATGGAGAGAGCGAGTTACCTGGTGTGGGGAAAAGAGGGAAAAATAAAAGGCTGTTTAAGAAAGAAATGACTATTTGGTCATGGCTTAGAAGCTGGTACTTAGAAATTTCATGAATTTTAAAATAAAGACATTGTGAGATTTGAACTTTCTTTTGAATACTCACAAACTGCAGCCCCTAATACCTTCCCTGGCCATTAAGGAGCTGTGCCGGGAAGCGGAGTGAGCAAAGTGCTACACTGATAGAGCAGTTAAACACGGTAATAGAATTGTGTTTGGAGAGGCTGCAAAGCCAGGTATAGAGCCCATACATAAACAAGGCCATTACCAGCCAGGGTAAGCGGTGATAGAATTTCATGAATATCCCCACAAAAAAGCTCTGTATATTTATAACAACCTACAGAGTCGTTTGGAGCACAGTCAGGGGCCTTGCAGAGCGATTCTGGAGTTAAATTGTACAACAGATCTGAGCGTGTCTGCACTGGGGTATCAGCTGGATGGGGCAGAGATGTCCTGGGGTGCTGCAGGTCCTGAACCAGTGCCAGCAATTCCAGTCTGACCACTCTTGCTCACAAGTCTTTCCAATTTCCAACTTCAGGCATTCTTTTTAGAAAGCTGTTTAAGATGATCCTGTCTGCAGGGAAGGGGAAGCAGGAGAGTGCTGCTTGCCCAGCTGGGATGGAGAGGGGAGCAGGCAAAGTGCTTGCTCCTCCTCCACCTGCCTGGGGACAGAATTTTCCATGTCCGTTGGCCTTGAAGCATCAGGACAGGGTTCCCGTGGGGCTTCAAAGCCCCACACAGAGAGGACTCAGACAGGGTGAGAGTGGGGGATCCTCTGCAGCACAGCAAGGCACTGGCATGGAGGTGGTGAACACAGCCCAGATCCCATACTGGGGCTGTTGGGCACAGACAGATCCTGGTGCTTCCCTCAGCTGCTTTCCAGGGATGCCACTCTGGGTCCCACACACTCCTGGGACAGGCTGTGACACACAAGGAGGATGCACACGCGCTGCCAGAGCCCGGGTGAGGAACACCAAGAAATCCACACTCTCAACCTCTGTAGCTTAAAAAGAGGAAAGCAACACCTTGAGCATATTTATTGCTTTAATTTAAATAAACAGGTACTTTGAACTTACGAAAACTTCACCCTGCAACTCCAGCAAAACCTGAACCCAAGTGATGGGCACACAGCTCCAGCCATAATAAAATGCTAATTGCAATTCATAAATTATATCGGGATGCCCGGGACAATTGAAGCTCCTGGATGAAGTGTAGTGTTCAATTTATCCTGTGCATGTTGCCGACAGTGCTGCCAGCCTCCTTCTTGTCCCCCTGTGTTGTTTTGTCATCTCTGTACTCTCACCAATTCATCACAAAGGCAACTGAACTCTCCGATGTCCACCCACCGACTGACTTTGTCTTCGCTACTCTATGACTTCTAAATTAAATTGTCAAAACACATTACTGGGAAAAATATCGTGAAAGGAAAGTTCTTTACCCTTTTATCCCATCTTAAGAGAGAAACGGTTTGATTTGAAGAAAAGATGTCTGCTTCGTTATCCCTCCTGCTATCATATTTCTTCGCTGAGCAGCAGCAGAAGAGAGTGGATACACAAGTCTGGGATGACATGATGTAACATCCCTCCAGCAGTCATCTCAATAAATCCTGAGATTGCCCAGGAAAAGCTGGGGGGGGCATGATTTTCACACTCTTTTATTCCTCCCACTCTCAGACAATTTAAAAGGTGAGCTGGATGTCCCATCTCCACCAGCACTGGCTGGTCTGGAATGAGCTCCTTGGTGTCCTTGCAAGAGAAGAGATCAGCCCAGAAGAGGCACCACCAGCACCTCATGGGTGCTGAGGAGCCCTCGGACCTGCAGCCTCCCCTTGCAGACATCCAAGCAGTCCCAAAACTGCTCAGATTTGCACCAAAGGAGACCCAGGGCAGCAGCACCTGCTCCCATACTGCTCCTCTTTGGTTTAACACCGATGTGATGCTGCTCCTCAGGTCCTACTCAGCGTGACACGGGGGGCTCCGTCCCCCACTCCTGGATCACTGTCTGTAACACAGGAGGTTCCTGCTGCTGGATGCAATCGTGGAAAATAACTCACCCAGAGAGAGAAAACAAAAGGAGCCATTTCTCAAAGGCAAAAAGCTGCTGATTTCCCCCTTCTCCCATTCACGTGTTGGTCTCTGGGCGTAACAAATCAGTCATGAAAAGCAAGTAACACGTTGTGCACTCGTTCTTTTGGCTTTGGACAATATTAACATAATGCACACATATTGTTTATTTATTCTGCTATAGTGCAAGTAAAAGAGGCAGTGCTCAACGTTCAAATGGGATATTTTTAAATGCTCACATTTCCTTAGCCGTTATGATGCATTAGCCATCAGTAGTCAAATTGCCTTGTATTTGCAATTTTATGGGTACATTTTATCAAGCACACAGGAGCTGCATTCAAAGCATGAAAATAAAGTATTCCACTTGTGTTAGGCAAGCACTGTTTCGACGCAAGATATGGCCAGAAAGCAGAAATCTCCTTTTTTTTCTGCCTCGGCACCAGATTCATCTCCAAATATTGCTTCTGCTTGCAGTAGTGTCTGCTGAGAGCCCCCTCTATGGCTGTGGAACATCCACACGTCCACCCCACCCCGAGAGCTCACCCCAGCATTCCCCTGCCACAAAAACACCCTGTGGGCTTTCTGGTTTAAAATATCAAATAGGAAAATTTATCGTTGTGGCTGCTGGGGTTACTGGGCATTGCCTTCCTGAGTTGGCATCCAGAATTCCAGCTCCCTCCCATCCATGAAGCAGGAAAAGTTGCAGGGAGCAAATAACAGTGGTGATGGGCAGAGACGAGCGGTTCTCCCTGGGCAAAGCACCCAGCACCGCACCAGTGCTTGGGTCCACGGCTCCAGGGTCACGCTGGTGGACCCAGGGACATCATCCAGGGTGTCCCCGAAAGGAGCTGCTGCTGGCAGGGAGTTTGCTGAGGGGGACTTTGCTCCCTCTTGTGGGCTGTACGAGCTGGTGTCTGAACCCAGCACGCCAGCAGTGGTTGCAGGAAGGGATGGGATTCCTTTGGATCTTGGAAAACGGGGAGGAAACTCTCGAGTGTGACCCCCGGGGTTGTCAGCACAGGGCGACAGAAGCACAGAGACCCCCGAGACGAACTCCTGGGTCCGGGCGTCAGCAGCACCTCCTGCTTTTGCAACCCAAACCCAGACCTGCTTTTTGATGGGATCGAATTCCGGCTCCACAGAGCTCTCAGCTCCTTCTCACATAACACTTTATTGCCTTTATTGTCTCCGGGGCTGCTAATTCTGCCTGGATTTATTTCTTCCAGAGAGCTTCAGCTGCCATTCAACCAGCTCCGGGCTGAGTGTAACAGGAACATCACAGCACCCATCTTGGGGATGGAACAGTGCCATATTCCTCCGATTTTCCACACAAAACCAGCCCCATTTCGTACACACACAACCCCCAGCAGCTACAGGTCATTTCGAGCTCCCTTTAACAGCATATTTAACACCAAAAGACCCCCACAGGCTGCAGGCAATAATCCGGGCAGGGAAAACAAGTCGAAGCACATCAGGTGTGCAGAGAAAACAAAAAGTGTTTTACTGTGGATTCGTCTGAAAAATCACAGGTTCCCTGGGAAATGAAGTCTGCAGCCTGCAGCACCCATGGGGTGTGGGGAGGGTGGGAGAGAGGCAGGGGACTGCAGACATGGGCAGGCAGACGGGGCTGGACAGACGGGCCTGGACAGAGAGATGGGAGTGGACAGACAGACAGGCCTGGGACAGATGGGCCTGGACAGACAGACAGACAGGCCTGGGACAGACAGATGGGCCTGGGACAGAGAGACGGGCCTGGACAGACACACGGGCCTGGACAGACAGACAGACAGACAGGCCTGGGACAGACAGGCCTGGACAGACAGATAGACAGGCCTGGGACAGATAGACAGGCC
>VZRW01013715.1:162841-192154 GCA_013398125.1 Aegotheles bennettii | reverse complement strand
GGGAAGGCGCAGGGAGCCCGGATCGCTGCGCTCGCTGCCGTGTGCGGGGATGGGGCTGGAAATCGCGGTGGGAGTGAGGGCGGGCGAGGCCTCGGAGGAGGAAACGGAGTTTTCCAACGCCCTGCAAACGGCTTTTTTATTTAAAAAAGAAAGTGGCTCAGCTACTGAAGTGTTTGTGGGGTCTGGTTTGCTTTGCCTGCTGCACACACACACACACGAATCATGTGAAGCTGGTCCAGATAGAAAGAAACTGCCCGTTTTAAAGGTTTTGTGTGTTGGAAAAGGGGGATTTTGGGGGGAAGTTACTTTGCAGCCTTTACTTACAGAATTTGGTGTCTGTGTTTGTGCTTTCTGGACTGCTGGCCGTGTGTTGAGAGACTGGTGGTGAACTGGCCCCTCAGGAATTACAGCCTGGTTTGTTTCTCGTGTCTATTTAAGAAGGAAAGCAGTAACTGTGGTGGAGAACTTCCCTTTTCCTGAGAAAGTCTCAGTGCAGCCTCGCCCTGTGCTGGCCCCAGGGGTATTTGGGGGGGTAGGAGGCTCTTCCAGTGCTCTGCCTGTGCTCTGAGCACTCAGATCTCAATGGACGTGTCCAATGGGTGAATTGCTGATTGCTGTCTGGAGGAGAAAATGTGTGAAAACACACGGGCACGGTCTGTAGAAGCTGAGCTGGAGAACTCAGGCTCTTTGTGCTCACGTGCTCAAGGACCACTGGTGTGTTTGAGGGTGTTAAATGCCAACCCCTGTGGTTTCAGAGCTGTTGGACTGAGCTGTGAAGATCTGCCATGGCGGTGTTTTACTTTAAAGCAAAAACATGATTGACAACAGCAGCGTGTGAGGCTGTGACCGGTGACCAGGGCTGTCCCAAAGTCATTCTGGAACCAGCACAGAGTGGTCTGGCAGCTGGAGTTGGTCATAGCCTGCTGGGTTTCTCACTGAGAGCTTTGCTGGGAGACCTGTGACTGTTGAGGAGCAAAACCAAGAGCTTCTACTCCCATCTCCAGGAGCTCAGTTCACTAAATCACATTTAATGGTGGTTTTTGTCTTCAAAAACTTGCAAAGGCTTTTTTTCCCCCCCCACAGAGCACGGTTGCAATAGGAGAACGTGGCTGTAATACCTAACTCCTTAACCCATCTGAAGGGTAAAAGGTTTTGTGTTCTGGGTGAGCGTGTTGTGAGCTGAGAGCCTCCAGCAGCCCGGGTGCCCTTTGCTTTCAGCAAGAACCCCTGGAAACCACAGCTCGTGCTGCTCCTCTTGCCCCATGGTCTCTGTAAGTGCTTTCCAAGTTAGGGATGAGAAGGCTGTGTTTGGGTTTGCTTCACCTGGAGTAGGTGTGAATGTCCTTGAGGGAAAACAGGGGTGAGAGCTGAGGGCTTCAGGGCCCCCACACTGATGTTCCTGGAAGGAATTTGGTGCTCCCGTCTTTGGCACAGCTGAGGGATGAAGAAGAGTGGTGCAAAGGCTGCCCGAACAGCCTGGGGTATGATTAGTGCATATGTGCAGAGCTGAAAGGCCTTTAATTACCTGGAAGCTTAATTGAATAGATGCTTGCACTGCAGTGAGAGTCAGGGCAGAAGACAGTTGATAACTTGGCATGACGTTTGATTTCGTGTCTCTCTGCTTTGTGCTAATGGTGTGGATTTGCATAAGCGTTATGGATAATGTATGGCTTTATGGAGGGGAAAAACAAATGGAAAAGTGATGATTCCTGATCACGAGTGTGTTGCAATGAATCTTGATAGCACCTCGAGATAATTTATGCAGCCATCTCTTGTAAGATGCTGATTATTATGTTCCCTAAAGTCTCTGAAATCATTTTTTCAGGAAGCAGAGGAAGAGAATATTCGTAAGATTTGAGCTAGAAAGGTGTCTACTTTCCCTCCCTAACATTCAAATCCTTACTGATCTCTTGGTGTCTTTTTCCTGAATCTTACAGGGTTTTTTTGGTTAAAGCAAAAAAAAATAATATCCAAACCCTCCCACTAGTTTTATCTCTTGACCTCTAACAATTTAGTGGTGATTACGTGTTGTTAAGCTCCTGCCTTCACTAATGCTGGCTACGTAGCCTAGGAACAGATACCCGGTAACAAGTTGTTTCCCTTCCTAGTTATTTTTGAGCTCAAGTTTCCCCATCAGAGTGTTCTCTAGGAGTGAGGCCCCACCACCCCAGCAGGAACAGGCCCTGAGCTCTCCTCTGGTCTCCTTAGAAAGCAACTGTTTGTTTTGGAATTGAGGACAGGTCAGCTCATCCACGGAAACTCAAGCTTAACTTCAGTGTTTGTGTGATCCACAATTCCTGCGCCCAGTGGGGCTGTGGGCAGTCCTGGTTCCCATGCTCTCATCGTTGCTGAGGCTCTGTGGTATTTCAGAAACACTGATGCAGATCCTGGGCGTGCACTCAGGGTGCACAAACGTGGGCTGAGTGTGTAAGCTCTACCTGTAATTTTCCAGGCAGCGTGGGGCAAGCTTTCCATGCTTCTCTCCCCTTGTTCTTCAGCTGCATCAGTGATACTCACCTGGGTTCTCAGGTACAACAAGGAGTATCTGTGGAGCAGAGATGCAAGGTGCTAGTTCTCAGAGTACAAAGATAAGGTAGGTTTGTGCCCCTGGGTGTGTTTTGGATACTTTGTGAGGGATGCAAATGGTTTAAGCCACTCAAGCTTAGTAGCAGGGAGTGTCAGTGCTATTTTCAGCAGTTTCTGTTAATAAAAGCAAACAAAAAATGCTTTTTCTTATTTTAAAAACAAACAGAAAGCCTTGTGGTGGTTCATCAGGATTCCAGGCTCTGCAAGTCATGTTTAGCATCACCAGGGCTAATAGCTTCAGCAGTTGCTCAGGTACCTGTGAACAAAGGTTTCTAACCTGCCTGGCAAAGCAGCCTGCTGTGAACTCCAGTGTTGGAGAGAAATGCAAATATTTATGCTGGAAGCAACCATGAAGCAGCTGATTCCCTCCTTGCAATCCTTTTGTAGAGGAAGGTGTGGGAGAGCTCATCGTTATCCATTTTGTCCCTAGCATGTACAACAGGTCTGTGTCATGTCCCACCCCAGACATTCACCTCCCTGCTCTCATTTTCAGGCTCTTCTCTTTGGGGTCTGACTCTCGGGGTCTGTAACAGGAATATTTTGAGCTTGTTTGGAGAGGAGATGTTCCACTGATGTACTCCTGAGCGTTCTGGGTAACTGATCAGATCGATTACAGGAGGTGCTCCCAGCTGCTTCGAGGCTTTAATGTGTTCTCTGGCTTTTGTTCAGCTGTTAATATGCTGAAGGATTAGTAAGAAGCTGCTGTTACACAAAGCAGGACTCAAACATTCTCACCTCACTCTTACTGAGGCATCAGCACTGTGCACGAGTTCAGGTGAGGAACTGAAGATCCACATTGAAAACAAGCACATTGTGTTTGGAAAAAAGAGCAGGTCACCGAGTTCTCCATCAGTCACAGCAGAAAATGTGATGTTGGACTGAAGGGTTCCCTTGAGGGGCACTGGTGGAACATGTTACAAGGAACAGGGCTAAGTGCAATATCAGAGTGAGCACTGATGTGCTTGGGATTTCTGGAAATGTCTTTGTAAGGCGAAGGGTGGATGCACTCTTGTTCAGGCATGGTGAGAGGGGTTTGGTAGAGACACATATTGAAAACAGTGTCATTAGAAGCTGTGAGCAGAGCAGGTGAGGTCAGGATTGAGTGTCCTGTTCTGCGGCAGGAGCAGCAGCATCAATTTTGTGGTTTTGGTAGGTTGTTATTTTTAATTTTGCCTTTCTGGACCTGCAACCGCTTTCTTTTTCCACTCAAACAAATTAGAAGCCTCTAGATGCACTGATGTCATGTTCTTGCAGTGGATATGGGAGCCATGCTGGTGTGAAGATGAGTCAGTTCAAGGCCTGTGTGCACCCTTTTTTTCAGGATTTGAACTTGATTTCCTAGTGAATTAATTGACATGCAGTTTAGAATTCTAATAAGGAAGTGAGCACAATGTTCATATGTGAAAAAAATCTGTGTGCTGATTATTTATAGTTGGGAAGAGAAGTTGTGAATGTAACCTTTGTTCAGTGCTTCCAGCAGGAACCCAGGTTAGGGCTCCAGCAGCCAAGTGTCTTGATTTCAGCTTGGAACAAGGTGCAGAAACTGCTGTTTCCTTCCCAGTTTAAGGTCAAGTGCACCAAAACCACTGCTGGCAGTTTCTTGTTTAGTCTGATGGTGTGTGTAAATAGTAATTAGATGAAGCTGAGTCTCTCCCCTGTTTTGACACTAGTTCCAAGTGGGAAACACACTGCATTATTACAGCCTTCCCTTCTGAGAAGGTCTTTGTAGATTTGCATTCTTAGTTCATGATACTAATTGCTGTTCCCAGACATCTCACTAAGAGCCAGGGACCTCGGTGATGTGTTGCAGAATTAACATAGCTGTGGGTCCCAGAGCATCCTTGCTCTGCACCAGGTCTCCATGGGCCTGACTGTAGGACCAAGCACTCTGTTGAAGTGTGATAGGGATGCACTGTGCTGTGAACGTATAAATCCACTCATGGAGGCTGGTCCCTTGGAGGGCTCATTTGGGGCAATTGGGCTGTAATGTTAGGTCTTCAAAACTGTTTTAAAGTTTTTTAGAGCATCGTGATCAGTTGGTACTTAAATCATAGAATCATAGAGTATCTCAAAGTTGAAAGGAACTTGTAAGGATCATCAAGTCTAGCTCCCTGATGTAGCTATTGATTTAACAGCCTCAAGGGAGGCAGGATAGAATCCTTCCTTTTGCTGATTATTCTTCCCAGACAGGACCTTGGATGTGCAGATAGAAACCTACCTGAGTCAGTATTGTTACAGCACAAATCAAGCCTCAGTTTCTCTAATAAAACAGATTCTGTGCACTGGCCTCTACCATGTTGTGCTGTTACTTAAGCGATCAACAAGCTGGTAAATGATTCTTGCAGGAGGCTTATTCCTGTCTTCTGATCTTCAGTGTTTGTTGTCTTCTGCAGTGTGTACCTGGGAGCTTGGAGGATCCAAAAACTGTGACACATCATAAGCTGATACATGCTACTTCTGAGAAGGTGCTGACAGACACAAAAACAGTGTTGGAGGAAAACATTCAGGATAGAGGTAAGATTGTCTGGTTTTTAATCCATTCAGCCTGGATTTTGTTTAACTATTTGGTGAGTTCCCAACAGTGACTTTTCCCATATCTGCTCTCTGCTTTGACACTAAGGTGGCAAAAAAGGAAGAGGAAAAAAGACCATTTTTTCACCCCATTTGCTTTTCTTCACTCTTCCTTCTAAGAGCTGAAAAGGAATCATGAGTATTCATTCAGTCAATACGTTTAACAACAAAATGTTTTTGGGGTGTTTCTTGAGGTCTCCAGGTCAAGCAGAAGGATGGTTGCTGAAGTGTATCTGAGCATCTGCAGCTTGGGTCTCATTCTGTCCTTTGCAAATGTAGGTCAGAACCCATCACACTATAGTGTCACTTATGAGTATGCGAGGTGAATATTTGCTCCTGAACTTAAAAGGTGTAAAGGCTTAATGTGAAACACAAGAAGATCTAAAGATAAGAGCTGGAGTCAGTTTTTACTGGACAGCTTAAGCTGATGGCCCCTCCTGGAGATCCAGGGCAGTGTTGCAGACAGGGAGGGAAGCAGGGCTGCTCTGGGCTGAAACGTTGTCTGAACCAGAAGCTCAGCAGCAGCAGAGCTTGGGTTTTTGCCTGAGTTTGTGCAGGCTGGAGAGCTGCTGCTGAGGACATGAGCAGCTTGGTCTCTCTTCCAAGGGAGTGTCACCTATCACCTTTAGAGCTGAGAAGTGCCACCTCAGGCTAAGGACAGCAATTTTGCTGATTCGTGGTGTACGATTTCTAGGCGAGGTGCTGCCTTTGCCAGAGGTTTGAGTTGCAGTTTGCAGAGTGAAGCAGTGTTCACTGTGCAGTCGCAGTAAGCTGGATGCCCCTTTGCTCCTTTCCTCTGCAATGTGCTTTTCCTCTCATGTGCTTTGCTTGTCAGGGTGACAAGATCGCAGCCAACAGCTGATCACCACTGCACAGGGCAGCCAAGAGTCAGCGTGTGGATCCCTTCACACTCTGATCAGCTGGACAAAGGAGGGTTAACAGCCTTCAGCAGCTGTTGCTCTTGGCTGTTACGTGCTGAGCCACAGCAAGGGAACCCGTGTAAAGCATGCTGTGTTTGCTCTTTACCTGCCTAACACAGTGGACTGAAAACCATGTCAGGCTGTGCCTGGCTGAGGAGTGCAGGTGCAGCACAAGCCTGTTTTGGGCTCTGAGCAGTGTGTCTGCACCTTTCCACCCTTGGAATGGGCATGGTAGTAACTGAGGTGCTAGAAACTTACACAACATCGTGTGATCTCTAGAAATAGAGGGAAAAGGGAAAGTACTGACTTTAAAAGTCCAAGGTAAGCTTGTGCCAGGTCATACGGGATATCTGAGACTGAAGACTTGTTTGCCCTCAAGACCTGCCCTGGTGGGCTGTGAGTGATGCATCCCGGCTGTAGGCCATGGAGCACTCTGCTGCCACTCACACACCAAGGTGAGCTTCAGCCTGGGGCTGGAGGACCTTCCTGGAGCTCGACACTTGCCTTGCTGCAGCTGATGTAAGGCCCCATCCAACTTAGACCCAAACTGTCTGTGTCTGTCTCTGTCTTCAGTGAAAGCAGAGAAAGTGCTGATGCATTCTTATTATGATGGGCTAATTGATGTACTATTAATGTCATCATACAATCACCTGGAGCCTGTAATAGCCTTTCTTTAAGCGTGTGGTTTGAGGAGAAGAAACCAGTAACTGTCAAAGCGTGACTGTAATGAACCATGTTTTGGATTCACTGTGCACTAAGGAATTGAAGACACTGAAGGGGAGTGTGTAAAGCCATACAGGTGTTGAAGTGTGAAAAAGGTCTGATGCTGCAGTGGAATTAATACAAGATTCATCTCCAGGAAAAATTAAACGAGTGAGATACCGTACAAGAACTGCTTTCACATGACTTCCTAATGTATTTGGGTATCCTCCTCTTTCTAGATGTCTTGCTTTTGATAAAGAAGCGTGCGCCGCCTCCGCTCCCCAAAATGGCAGATGTGTCAGCAGAGGAGAAGGTGAGTTGGAAAGACTTCTTGACTTGGCTGTTTTTATTACCTGCTTTATTATTATTATTATACACTACATTATTATATACTGCAGAAGAGTTACTACAGTGTATTCTTTCTGTTTAACAAGACAAATGCTGCCAGTTGAATTCAAGGGAAATTATTTCATATTTTCCAAACTTTGAGGAAGCTGATTTTCCATTTTTAACTTCGATTGTGAGAGCATTTGCCTTAGAATAAGACATGCAGATATATTCTGTGGAAGTGGTATAGATTTGAATTCCATGTGGAATTCCACTGAATTCCTCAGTCCTGGACACTGAGGCCTCTGAGTTCTCTCTGTGTTTGATACATCACTTTCCCTCTTTGTACTGGAATTTCCCTGCATGGTTAGATAACAGGAATAGGTGTAAGGACTCAAAGTGAGGCAGCCCAACAGGTCTGGTTTTGTTCTGTAACTGAAAAATGATCCTGGTGCTGTTAATCCATTATATTGCTATACTGCAGTTTCTCTTAGTTGCAAGTTACAGAGCCCTGCTTGATGCCTTGAAGAATATGAAACTGCCCTCTGCTCTGCTGTGTTCTCTGTTCTGTGGATAATGGGTTATGAAACCTGACCATGTTTCTTATCCTTCAGAGGAAACAAGAGCAGAAAGCTCCTGATAAGGATGCTATTCTCAAAGCAACTGCAAATCTGCCCTCTCGCAACGTGGATCGCACTGTGGCCCATCACAACATGAGGGATGTAAGTATTAGACTTGACTTCTTTAACTCACACACTAAGATCCAAATAGGCTTTTATCTTGTATAACCTTTTCTCTTACATGTGAGTGGGGTTCTCTTTGTAAGAGAAATTCAGATGTATATTAAAGTAGATAGCTTGGGGGCCATACTACTTAGTGATAATAAATCACTCTGGTTGAAATTATGATTTAAAATGTTTTATTTGTCCGTGGGAAAGCCTCAGTAAACATTACAAGATCTGGCAGATGTGAAGTTAGGGGGGTTTATTTCATCAGCCTTAGAGCCTTCAGGTGTTTGCAGTGGATTTTTCTCTTCCGTGGTTTTGAAAAGATAAATCAGGCATAAATTTTGCCTTCATACCTGGGCTAGTGCAGAAGGGTAAAAGTAGTCCCCACACTGCTGAGACACAGAAGCTTTACAGACTCTGTAAGCACTACTGAAGCAGTGAGTCTGCCCGCATGTCGCGGGCTGTCAGAGTGCCCTAGTAACCTAGAGGGGACAGTTGGCATTTAAGCTGTTTAATGGCCAACGTGACCTACTGAGCACAGCATATTTAAAAACAAACGTCCAGCTGAAAGGAACTTGTGATGCTTCAGTTTAGAAAATAGCTTTGGTCTGTGTTGTTCAGATGTGGATTACTAGAAAGCAAATGGTAGACCAGGGAGGCTTACTGGTTCACAGGAGCAAGGAGCACTGGTATGGAGCTACGGTGACTGTCTTCTCACAACACTTGTGCAAGGGGGGAGTCAAAGTGTTTCTGTGAAGCAATGGGTTTCCTGGAACACTGCATATCTCATGGTGGTACTGGGCAGCAAGCTGTCGTAGAAATAAAAAGGACCTTTCTGCCCAGTAGCTTTTGCTTACATGTAGCACTTCACAGGAAAGGCCCAGTGCTTCTTGAGAGACTAAACAAAGCCTTAATAAAGCAGCCTTCTGTACAGGGGGCCAGACTACTGCTGAGATACTAACAATAGATATATTAAGATTTAATGATGCCTGGTAACTTCCTCTCTAAACGTTTTGACAGTTTCCTTTCTTGCAGTTTCAGACAGAGCTCCGGAAGATCTTGGTGTCTCTCATAGAAGTCGCACAGAAATTGCTAGCACTAAACCCAGATGCAGTTGAACTATTTAAGAAGGCAAATGGTATGAACATATCTTTATAGTCACTAATTTGATCCTGGTTATGAATTTATGAGGTCTTTTTGGGATGGATCTGCGAGGACCAGATCCAACTTACTTTCAATTATCTGGAATCTCCTGTATATTTACTTATGTGGAAATCCCATGGTGATGTGAGAGTTAGCTGTCCTTCGTTTGAGACCTTTTAACACATCTGGACGAAGTCTTTGTCCAGGGAGAATCTGTGTGAGCCTGATGAAGCTGAGTGCAGCAAAGTAAATGATGAGATAGCAAATTCAGGCCAGAAACAAAAGCAGGGATGGAAGAAGAGAATGGGGTTTTAACTTAACACATGCCATTCCATTGAGAAAGGGGTTTGTTTCAGTTTGAAGTCAGTCTGAACGTTGTTTTGTTTGTGTATGTGTAGCCATGCTGGATGAGGATGAAGAAGACAGAGTGGACGAGATAGCTCTGCGACAGCTCACAGAAATGGGGTTTCCAGAAAGCAGAGCTGTCAAAGCCCTTCGATTGAATCAGTAAGTGTCCCCAGCACGCTGCCTGGGAATTACTTCATGTGGTTAAAAAAAAATCTGCATTTTTTTCTAAAGTCTCCTTATGTGGGTCACCTAAAATGAGGTTGGAAAAAGCATTAACTCGGAGTGCTGCCTCAGGCAGTGCACAGGTGCAGGCAGCACAGGGAAGGGGGAACATTGCTGTGCTTGCTCTGGGAAGAGTAGCTGGTCTGTGGTTCACAGGGCTGCCAGGCTGGCACTGTATCCAAGTATTACACCCACATTGTCTTCTGCTTTAGAACTCGCATTTTACAGATAAAAAGTTTTTGGCCCTCTTTCTTTCTTGGGTGCTCGTGGCATTTCTTGATCACTGGATGGATGTCTTGAGATCTCCTTAAGAAGCAACAAAACAGCTCGCATCCAAGATGTGGTTCCGTGTAAATTTGGAACGTGCTTTGTTTGCAGCTTTGTCAAGAGTTGCAATTAGTCAGTGTTTGTGTGTTGTAAAACAAAGCAGATGATGTGGAGAATTAAGGTGACTCCCTCAGAAATGCCTTTTAAAATCTGGGTTGCAACTGTCCAAGTTGGACTTCATTCCTCTGTTCCTCTGTCTTCCTGGCTGCAGAGAAGATTGTGGTGCCCTGAATGCACAGAGAATTAAGGTGCTATTAATTTGCTCCAAAACTTTATTTATGACTTTTCAGATACTAATTAACCTGCAAGTCAGTATTCCATGGGAATAAATGCAAAAACTGATGTATGTGGAACACTGCTGTACATCTGGGGTGTTCCTCATCCCAGTGTTTTGATTTGTTTTTCAGTATGTCAGTGACACAGGCCATGGAGTGGTTGATAGAACACGCAGATGACCCTACCGTGGATGCTCCGCTTCCAGGTCAGGCTCCATCAGAAGCCACAGAAGAAGCTGGTGCATCCTCTGCAGAAGCAACTGCGGGTCCTAGTGCAGAAGTGGGTGAGGAGGAGGCCAAGGATGAGCTGACAGAAATATTCAAGAAAATCCGGAGGAAAAGAGAGTTTCGTCCAGACCCACGAGTATGTGCTGTTTATCTCACTATTTATGCAACTGTTAGGATTGGAAGGGACTGTGTGGGCACCATGGAAGCCAAATAAATGTTTAGTTAATATGTGAAATGGGACATCTGGGTAGATGTGGAGTATGCTGGCTTGGCAGTATTTTAGTGGAAGTCTGTAGGGACCGATTAAATTTAGGTTGCTGGAAGGGATATTACCTAATTAATGCATTGCTGTCTCAGATAACAGTATCTAAATTACTGACACTGTTACTTCTGCACCTGAAGATTAACTGATGGGACTGAAATATGCTGCTGGGCTCCTGGTATTGCCTTTTGTCTGCTGTCTGGGAAGGAATGTTGCAGGACAGGAGTAGGTCCTCTTGCTGTAGAAAAGGGCAGAGAGGCATTATTTTATTTAGGGGACAAGGAAGAGTATCACCAACAGATTTAAAGCTTGCAGAAAATGCAGAAGTTAGCCTTTTTTCACATTTCAGTATTAGCTGAAGTGAAAATATGTGTTATCACACTGTGAGCTCACCAGGAGGTGCTCTAGAATCCAGCACTTGGCTTTTACAAGTCGCTGTTCCTTGTGATTTCTGTCAAAAGGCACGAAGGTATTTGATGATCTGGGTACAATTTCTAAATGATGAAGCATTCTCATAACAATATTTAGTCACACTTGTCTGAATACGTAACGCTCACTTGCAGTATAATAACCCAGGAAGTAAAATTAAATTGAGTGAATAGAGCTACAAATGCACATGGAACTTGATGTCTGTGAGATGTGAGCGAAAGCTTTGTGACATGAGAGAAATTCTAAAACAAGGTGTTTGTTCTGCTTGTCTGCTTTCTACTCCAGGTACACTTACTTTTTGCCTTGCATTCAGCTTTCAGTGCTGTGGATAGGAACTACTTTCACTTTTAAGATTTATTCTTCCATAATAAAGGCACTTTTGATAGAGTATTTGAGAACTTTGTAGATAAGATTACTTTGTGGTCTACAAATGGAAACGGTGGGGTTTTTTACCCTGCAGAATGCTCCTGCACAGGAGGTGAAAGAATGTGATTGTTCTCATTTCTGTTTTAAATGTTACGTTTATTAAGCTGTGCAAATCTGATACAGGCTGTCATTGCCCTGATGGAGATGGGATTTGATGAGAAAGAAGTGGTAGATGCACTCAGAGTAAACAACAACCAGCAAAATGCAGCCGTGAGTACAACATCATTTCTGTTGCTTGTTGCTATAATAGTCTGTTCAACTGATTCTTTTCGTCATTGAATTGGTTGATGTTTTGATCTATCATGAAGCCCAACTGCTACTGGAGATGAAATGAGCACTATATATTCTGTGCGTCTTTCAAATTAAATGCACAACTAGAATACAGAGGTTTTAAACTTCATAGAGGAACTTGGCATGCTTGAAGTTGAGGCTGATCTAGTTGGGGTAGTACATGTGAATTTTCAAAAAGCTTTTGAGAAACTCCCCCACCAGAGTCTGCAAAAGACATTATGCTATCGTGAGAAAGGAAAAGGTATTCCCAATAATTAATAACTGATTAAAGGACAGGGATGAATGGGTTCCTCTGAGGCAGTACATCTGTAGGATAACACCCATCTTCCCTGAGCTTTGACACATCCAAAGTTGGTATAATTTTGTTACCATACCAGGCACTGCTGCTGTTCCCTTTGAGATGCAGGAACAACACACAAATGATTATAATCTGGTGTGAGAAGGGATGTGTAGCCCAGTCTATAACTGTGAAAGGAAAAAATATTTTTACCGTGCCACATTGTCAAAACTTTTGAGACACTTTTATCCTAATGGAACCAATCGTGAAATCTGTTGTGCCTGGTGATTTCTTTCAGTGTGAATGGCTGCTGGGAGACAGAAAGCCTTCTCCAGAGGACTTAGATAAGGGCATTGACACCAATAGCCCTCTCTTCCAAGCCATCTTAGAAAACCCAGTGGTACAGTTAGGGCTAACCAACCCTAAAACTCTACTAGGTAAGTCCTGCTTGGGTTCCTGATATATATACACTGTTTCTGTAGTTGCTGGCAGGTAAGAGTAGAGGCTGGATGATGACGGCACGCTCTGTGGGATAGGTGCAGCTCTGTACCCTTTTCCTCACTTTCAGCAGCTGTATTGTTTGTTTGCTTCATACTGCAACTCAGCTAAACCCAGAACAGAACTTGGGGCTGTCCCAGAAATGATGCATAATTCCCCAGGCTGCTGGATTGCACTTGCTGAACTCAGAACTTTAATAGCTGCTGGCTGCAAAGCTTTTGTGGATTTAGGAGACCTTTTGTGTGCTCCCTTTTGGTCACAAGGGGAAAAATCAGGAATGTCTGTCTAGAACTCTGATTATTTCACAGAAAAAACAAGGCTGTCTCCTGCTGTACAGCTTACTGTGTGCTGAGGCCTGGCCGTTGAGATGGAAGATGACTTCTGGAAGAGTAACCAAACAAGAAGTCTGAGCTAAGGCCTTGCCTATCAAAGTTGAGATAATGTATATGAAAATATACATCCCCCTGCTTGGGCTTCAGCTCTGTAATAAAGTCTGTGTTGTGTTTGTTGTGAGCACAGCAAGGACCCAGGTGATGAGCCTGACAGCAAAATACGAATCTCTCATGAACTGGTCTCTCTGGCACTGGAGGATGATACAGAAGAATTGACATTGGCTCTGTGATGTCTATAAAAAGTTTTCCATTTAGTCTTTGGCTTCAAAGTTTATTTGAAGACTTGGTTTTAAATAAAGGGTGTATGTGCAGCTCTTTCGAAAAAGCTTTTAAAAATACTACTTTAAATGTAATTGGGAGAGTTTGCAATCCTTTGAATAATTCAAGAGCAGAACCTTCCCACTCTGATTTCTGAACAAATGGTCTCTTCATTTCCAGCAAGGGTTCCACAGTGCAGCTCAGAGTATAAATAGAAAGTGAAATGCCATTATATGTGCTCGTAAAGCTTGGATGAATATCAGAGAATATATTCCTAATGATACATCTGCAAATTGCTTATGTCACAGATTTCAGTAATGAATATTTGCATTTAATTAGATACAGGATGTTGATAAATCTTTAGTTTTAAGCTTTTGAGTCTGTGTAAAAGAATATAGTTAGTGGTGAAAAGAGATCTGTGCTTTATTCTGGGCTTTTCTGCGGGCTTGCTGCATGACCTTGAGCAAGGTATTGCTGATGAGCCTTTCAGAGGTGCTGGGTATGTACAGCTCCCACTGATGGCAGCTGGAGCTTTGCACACTGGCACTCCTGGGAAAACTGAGACACTGGCCCTGGTGCCTGCCTGCCTCTTACAACACTGACATTTGGGTGACTTCTGAATAGGTCAGATGTGCAACTGCTTTTTTTGTCCTGCTCCAAATGTCCAGTAGTCCAGCTCAGTGTCTGTCAGAAGGCTTATAAATTATTGCCTGGGCTGTTCTTCTGCCAAATTTTCAGCTTAGCTCTTGCAGTAGCTGTCTGGTGCCTTCAGTGTAAGTAGAAGAGTGAAAATAAGCACGTTAAAAAAAAACACAACAAAGCTTATTGTAAAGGCAGCTGGGTATAGAAAGAAAAAACTGCTCTTAAATATTTGGATCACTGTCACTGTTCAGGCATGGAGGTAGTTGTTCTACACACCCTTTCCCTTCTGCCTGTGCCTGGGCAGGTGGGACTGGCTGCTCCTTGGCACCTTCCACTCTCCAGGCACCAGGAAGGAGAGAGCACATGCTGCTCAGAGGGAAGATGCTGCTTCTCCTCTGGCTCCAGGGGCCTCTATGAAAAGAGAGCTCTGAGACTTGTGCTGGCTCTGCTGCTCATTCCTGGGTAGCCCTTGGTGTTCCTGCTGATATTTTGCTGACTTAGTTTTCTCTTCAGAGATGTTACAAGAGAACCAAAGTGCATCACAGGAGAGCAGAGATAACAGAGGCAAGGGGTGACAGTGCTTTCTATCAACTGTCTTGGTTAAGTACCAGGGAGGAAAAAGGTACTGGTGCAAGAAATCTAGGCTGGAATGTGTAATATCTTTGATCAGAAGAGTGGAGTTGCAGAAGAATCCTTCCCACAGGAGCATTGACAGCAAATGGCCCCATTCTACACTGGCCATTGATAAACCACATAGCACGTTCCCTGCTACTGCATGTAGACACTTGCCGAGGCTTTAGCTCTTCAGACCCCTGTCCTTGAGGTTTTGTAAGGTGGACTGTAATCCAGGCTGAGTATTTAATCAGCCTCTGTCTGCAGTGAATTTAATGCTGAGGAGTGGGGCAGGTGTAGCAGCTTGGTGCATCCCCCTCCGTGGAGACTGGGAAGTGGGAGATGTTTCCCCACTGCTCTGGGGTGCTGCTTGCCCACTGCCTTGGCGTTGTAGCTATTCCTAACTGTCCCGTTGGGGAAGCATCCCAACCGTGGGAGCCTTTGCTGACTGAATGACTAATTGAGTGTTGCAATTTCCATCTCTTGGCAGCCTTTGAGGATATGCTTGAAAACCCCTTGAACAGCACTCAGTGGATGAACGATCCGGAAACTGGGCCTGTCATGCTCCAGATCTCACGAATCTTCCAGACGCTGAATCGCACGTAGAGGGGGATGCCAGTCCACTGTGCCACTTCCTACTGTCCCCTGCTGCACCTTCTCCTCGGCGGGAGGGTGCATGGATTGTTAGGGGAGGGGGGACAGCTGGAAGGGGAGCTGGGGAGATCCTGTCCCAGCGGGTCTCTCGCACGAGAGCTTATGTAGTTATGGCCAACTGAAGTTAATTGCCTTGTGGATTTAGTGTTAGTGGAAGAGGTTTGAAGACTTGTTTGTTTCCAGGTATTAGGTTTAAAATAAAGTATATAAAAAAAATAGGAAAAGGTTTTGTGAAACCAATTAAAAATCTGATTGTTGGGAAAGAAATATGATCATACCTGTTAAAAAGGCCTGTGACAGTCGTTTTCTAGCCAGTTCTGCTAGCATCTGGCTAGTGTTTACAAAAGGTCACTGACCACTAGCATAGGATATTAATCATCTCCATACAGTATTAATTTATGGCTATAATCAAATTATAAAATGCTTTTTAAAATTGATTCTTAGGAAATGTTTTTTAAAAGTCCAAATACTGGGAGAGCAAGCACATTTCTATCCAAACTTGTTTATCTTGCATTATAATTTAAACAGAATAATTCAGAGATGGAATTCTTTTAATAAATAGCATTACTTTTTCCTATTTATTTTCTGCATTAGTGTTGTTGCAATCCCACAGTGGTTATACTTGTAGGAGATGCTCTGCCAGCTACGTTAAAGATGCAGTATCTCTCTCACGACAGGACTCGCTACACCAAGACCCGGATTCTCGAGTAGGCTGTGGTTCACAGGTTCATACTCCATCACATCCTAGCACAGGAAGGATGCATTCACATAGTGGGATTTTTCCATGTTTATATACACGGTTTTGGAAAGGAGGACTTGTGGTTTTTTACTTTGTTTCAAACTGTTTACAAAAAAGCAACTGATTTGCATGGGGTTTTCGTTGGTGATCTGCTTAGGTTTCTCGTTTAGGTTATTTTGTTTAATGTATTTAAAATCATGCTTGAAATTATCTTCCTTGAGACAGAAGTGGTTTTTCTTGACACTTATTTTTCCCTTGGAAATATCAGGAATGTCAGGCAGTGTCTTTCCTATCTGTTAGAAGACTGACTTGAGATTTCAGACAGGATTGTGAGCTGTAAAGCACAGAACTCCCTGGGGAATATCCAGTCAGGTTGGGCTCTGCAGGTGTTACTTTTTTAACAATCTGAACAAAAATTGGTTGTTTTCAAGTTAATGAAGCGTGATTGGCATCTGTCATAATCCCTGCCATGTCCTGTGTTCCACAGCCTGTTTTTGGAAAGGCAGGCTAGGCAAGACCTGCTTCTCCGAAATGCAGAGTAACCAGCTGGAGACCCTGTCCTTAAATAGCACTGAGGTGCCCTGACACAGATCCCGAGTAGCTCTGCAGGTCACCTTTATAAGTGTGGGTTGGGTTTTTGAAACAAAAATGCAACAAGATGCAACCCGAAACCCTGCAACAAGTTTTGGCCTGACCTTGGCGTCCGATCTGTGCTGTTATGCAGTCAAGGCACTGAAGTTGCCAATTTCACATAATTAATATGAAGGGTGGGGAAATCGAAGCAGCATGAGATTTTATCTTGACTTACTATCCCAGGGTTATTTTTTTTACTCGTAATTTCATACTAAGCTTTACAGTTCATGACTGCTGAAATGTTTACTTCTACGTTTAGCAATTCCAAGCTTTATAGAGATGCTCTTCTGCTCAGATTGGTCAGTAAAATGGTTTTCTTGGACTCTTGCTAAGAACAGATTGGCAGAGTGACATTAAATTGTAACCTTGTCCTATAACTGCAAAAGCCAGGAGCCTGATCCTGCGACCCAGTGAGTCCAGCACAACCACCCAGGAGCAGCTAGGACTGAATGTTGTAGTTTTATGAAAGGTTTTGATTATTTTGTCCTTTTTTTTTTCTTACTCCCTGAAGCTTTTTGCATATAATACTACCAGGAGACACTCTTACTTGAAGCTCTTAATGTTGGGGACACGTGTCCTCTACCAATCAGGATTCTCGTAAATACTCCTTTTAATGAGTGTTTTTAGAAGACAAAGCTGGGAGAGAGTACCCTGTAGTTTGGTGAGGGTTTTCTGGCTTCTGAATGGATAAGGACAGGTTCAGACTTAGCGAACAGATGCTTTGGTAGCAGTTTTGGTCTGTGAGGAGTGCAAAGGTTTGTTGAGATGCTTCTTTTGACTTCCATAATACATGATCAGGCTCTGGAGTGACTGTAGAGATTCCAGGCAAACCAGACAAAGATCATCTGTCAACTTGAGAGTCAGCTAAAAGTTTGGGCTCTGGTTTGCTGGCAGAACCTAGGTGAGGAGCATGTGGCAAGAGTGAGCAACCCATCATGCCTGTCCTGGTGTGGGAGCAGCTGCCCCAAGACTGTCTGTCAGGCAATGGTGGATGAGGAATTTACTGCTGCTGCCAGGGCAGTGTGGATGATGAATTTGAACCAACTTCCCTAGGTGTGTTCTAGCTGTGCAGTGTCCAGCCTGCTTCAGAGGAGCAGTCCTGTGCTTCTAAGGGTAAAGATTCTGCTGCTTGGGCATCTCTACATCAGCCCCACAGCAGCAGGGTCAGTGTGGTACTGCCAGGACCTGCATGTGTTCTTCAGTGATGCTTTGATCAGGGTGCTAAGTTACCAGTGCTGCCTGCCTTGGTATGTCAGAACATCATCAGAGCCACTGAGCCTCTGATAAAGGGAGGAGAAAAGCATCAGTAAAACAAATCATGTAGCAGAAGGAGGTAAGAATGCCCGGGTTCAACAACATAACCTGGTGTGGCAGCAGTTAGAGGCCGTAGGGATAAAGGAGTACTGCATCTTTAAAGTGCTCGAAGGCCTGAGAACGTGGTTATTTCTGGATTTCATTATTGCAGAGTTCAACACTTACACAGCTGAGGTGTTGGAGAGTGTTCTTCCTGATCTGGTTTCTTGCTTGGTATGGCTTTAACGTAGCCCTGCTTGTCTTTCAAGAACTTAGCTTATGGTGGCCAATAGCTGAAAGAGGGCAGAACTTCGGAGGTGTGTTGTTTGCAGCAAGGCATAGGAGTTGATTTCAAACAAAAAACAACTACCCTTGGGGTTATAGAAATGCTTTAGGAATGGATTGAGGCATCAGTGTTGTTGTTAGGGTATGAATTAGTAGCAGACTGTATGTCCCTACCATGCTTGGGTAAATGGAGGGGGGTGTTCAGTTTGCTGTGCTTGCAAAGGGGTTAATTTAGCCCAGTTTTTACAAAACCTGCAAAAAAAAATCTGAGATGACTGCTATTGAGTCTGCTTGTGCCTGGAGACTCATCTGCACAGTCTGTGTGTAGCAAGAGCTTTGTTCCATGGCTGAAGGGTAGAGGACTGGTGGATCTGGTCTGTAGGCCAGGGAGAGGTCCCTGAGACACAGGGGTGGGTTTGGGGGGAAAAACAAAAAAAAGGCAGTTTTGTGAGGAAAAAACTACTCACAGGAGTAATGATTTACAGGTTCAGGTCCCGTGCTTGCATCTCTGGTGTTCAAGTTATAACTAGCAAAGACTTGTCGTATTTAAGTATCTCATAACAAGGTCATGGGAATGCTGGGGAGCCTGTGAGTTCCCGGAGGAAGGACGCGGGCACAGGGGGGGCTCAGACAAGGTCTGGTTCTTACAGTTCTCACACTTTGCCCCATCGGCTGATACAGACAATCCTCTACCTTTTGATACTACATGACTCTTGAAAGCTAGCTAGCTATTTATTTAAATATGTATAACTTGTAATGTTGTCATCAAAACACTGATATTTTTAATAGAAATGTACTATAGGGAAGTTTGTTCTCAGGGCTTCATATTTATACTCTCTTTATAGGGGGGTGCATTTAAAGGGATGTATTTGAAAAAAAATAATGCCAGTGGCCACTTTACAACTTGGACCTTGATTGTCTTGACCTGTGAGCCTGAGCTAGCGTAACTCTCCTACCAAACCTCTCGTGTCTGGTTCCGTCCAAAGAATCTGCTGTTCTTTCTCCCCCTGTGAGCGGTGTCGTGAGTCTCTGATTGCTGCCTCACGCTGTGGAAACGGTCACACAAGATTTCACAGTCTGCTGACCCATACCCCAGTTCAAGGACGCTTCTGTTCTCTGTGCAGCTGGAAAATTAACTTGCACGGTTTCTAAAGCAGTCGTCGCTCTTCTGCTCCTCTGGGCTGGTGCAGGGTTTGCTCCGGGGAGAGCTCGGAGCCCTCCAGCTTCCTCCTGGCTGCTCCAGCCTCTGTTGTGGATGTGTCCTGGAACCTCAACCCCCATTTCTTTCCTCACTCTCCCGGAACCAAACATGGCTTTTGGAGATTGATCTTCATATCCAAGAAACACTCAAGTGGTTATTGAAATCCTTTTTAGTTGGGACTGTTATGATTTATTATATTTTTAGGCATTGTGATTCACGGGCTGAGGATCTTTTAATGTCTTTTGAAAGTTGTTTAAATAAGCGTTGTACCAAACGAATGTATAGTAGCACTGTCAGCAAACATTGCCTGGGGAAGAGCTGCAGAGGTGACCAGTGCTCTCTGCTTCAGTGGCAATTCTCTGGAAGTCACGTGCACAGGATAGGGAGTTTCATCCAAAGTAAATACCCTGTTTTTCTACTTTTAATAAATAGCATTTTTACGAACTAGCGGAATAGTGGCGCTTGCAGCTGGGTGTTTCCATCCAACCATAGTCCTTGTGCTTTGTGGCATAAGCAAACCACTGACTGTCATCTGCTCGCTGGGCTGATGGGAAGGGTTTGTCTTGGGTGGGACAATCGGTGAGCTCAGCCTGGGGACGGTCCCTGTGTCCCCACAGAGGACACAGCGAGCAGTGTATATTACATCTCCGTGAATGTGCTCTCATGGTGGTTGTTCTCACCTGCATCCTGACATCTAGGTGTAACAAAAGGGTTTTTTTTAAGGACCTCTTGCCCTAGATTTGAAGATCTTTAATGCAGATCCTGTTTGCAGCATGTGAACTTCAATAAATGTAAATGCATTGAATTCTTACTGAATTTGGGTGTAGTTTTATATCATGCTCTGGGAAGAAATTGAATCATGTTTTAACCTAAGCCCCACAAAACAAAGCGCCTTTGTTGCAGCAGGTAACGGAGGCCTGTAGAGATTTTTAATTTGCATATTTTTGTCATAGCTTAATGAACTGTACGAGAATGTGATTTGCTATTCAGCACTCACCACAGGGCAGCACCGGTAAAATTATATTGCGAGGTACTGACTTGACATTTTTCATTTCACCTGTGTATAAAATAATTAGGTACAGCATCCGGTAGTTTTTATATGGCACTGGCACTGATGTGTGGCATGCACAGCTCTTTCTAGGATGTAACATTACTTTTATGAAGCTTCACTAGGGCGGCCGTCGCTGAGCCTGTGGAATTCAGGGTTCATTCTGGCCATGCTCGTGTGGGTCGCTGCCCTCTGAGTGGCAAAAAGCAAGAAATGCTACTAATTTGTTATCCTTTAATCGGTTTATTGCCTCCTGAGATATATTCCTGGGAGTTATCGAGGTCGTTAGCACAGCCAGACCCATTCAGGCTGAAACAATCGTGCATGTGGAGTAGTCGCACCCACGGAGGAGACCAGAATGAATGCTGAGTCCTTAAACCTGCTCACACATACACACCGGAGACACTGATGTTATGTGTGTTGTAAATTTATAATATATCTTCAAAATAAAGTTTTTTGATTTATTACAATGTGTTCTGCAACGTCATTTTCAGGAGCAGCGAAGGTTTGTGGTGCCACGTGGTTCAATGTTCCTTGTGTCTGCAGGCTGCTGAACTGTTCCTTGGGAAACTGGGTGTCTCGAGAGCTGGTCAAGAAACCTGTTGCCAGATTTGGGCTGAAAACCCTGGTTCAGCAGCTGGTGTTGCACCTGGAAGCTGTTTCTTCATTTTCCAGGGAAAGTTGTGTTGGTAGGATTCACTGCAGGAGCAAGATTTGGTGGTCCCCTGGGATGGGCTGATGCCACGTCAGAGGGGTTTGATGGATGGTGACTGATAAATTGGAAGCCTTTTCCACAGCCAGGGAACCTTGCTAAAGGAAAACATCTGGAGCAAAGAGCAACTGGTGGGGAAACCAGATGGTTGTTCTTGCTTCTGTGGTGCTGGCTCGTTGGCAAGGGGCTGGGCAGCACCTCCAAGCTGTGCCCACGTGTGTGCGGTTGCCTTGGAGGCAATGGGTGAGGAGCATGGTTTCTCTGAAGGAGAGGTGGGGTTATTAGCATTTTCACACAATGTTCAGGGCAAGGAAGAGCACCTGCCAGCAGCCTGTTTATTTAGCAACCGGTGAGGAGTTCAGAGCAATTTTCATCGCATCCTGTGAAAGATGGAGGATTAATGTATGAGACGTCCAAGTGCTTGTTCAGTGCAGGCCTGTAAAGGTGATGGTGTTAAATGAGGTCTCCCCTCGGTGCCAGGTGGCCCCTAACTCAGGTTTCCTTTAATGCACAGATTAGCAGTAGGCTGCAGGAGAGTTCAAAGGTCCAACTCTCCAGCCATTTAAAATTAAAGCCAAAAAACCCTTAAAGCAGCTCACGGTGTATCATTAGATAATGGTGCTTCTGAACCTAAACTGGTACAGCAGGTCTGGGCAGAAATCCACACCTTAAAAATTAAAAAGTGCTGCTATCTGAGTGACAGGATGGGCTGTAATTGGCGTCGTGCTTGTTGGCTCTCGAGATGAGAAGTGCACTTTGGGCACGGAGATGTGTTGCTGGTGTTCCCCAGCAGCAATAAGGGTTGAGGCTCGCTGCTGCTTTGGCCTGTGAGCTGCCTCCAGCCTCCATCAGAGCTGGAATCTGCACTGCAAAGGGTGGGGAGGGTGAGTTCAGGTTGCGCTTGGCTGTGAAGGTGCAGCTTGGTGTTGGCAAGGTGGGACATGGCTAACACCACAGGTGCTCAGGCAAGGGAGTTGTTCCCACTCCCTCCCTGGGGTTTGTCCTCTCTGTCCCAGCGAGCTGTGCAGGGCTTGCTCCTCTCCCACGGGTTGGAGGTCACTAGACACACTAACCATAAAAAGGAGAATAATGCACAGTGACCTGGCCAGCTCTGATGCATCTGCCTGGCGTGGGCTCCAGCAGACACAGGAGGAAGTGGCAGATGCTGCCCTGGGATCTGCTGCACCCTGGTGACCCCATGTCCGGATCAAGGCTTCCATCCGCTCCAAGAATCCAATCCTGTGCTCTGTGCCTGATCTTGCCTTTTTTTTTTAATGATGATTTTGCTACAAGAGCAACTCTGGAAGCTGCTGAGGATGCTTTGCTCTAGGGGAAGTGGGTCTGGGGCAGAATTAATGGGACAAGTTCTTTCCTTTCGCTGCTCAAAAGCCTTCACTGCGAACGTGAGAGTCGTGATCTGGGCTGTCACTCTGGTGGTTTGGTGCTGGAAAACGGCTGGGAAGTGAGCAGGTCTGCAGTGTGTGTGTGTGTGTGAACAGTGTTGGCACTGCTGCCAGAGAGCGTGACCCCAGGAGGGACTGCAGCACCAGCGCCCCGTGTATCCAGTGTCACCAGGAATCCGTCACTGGTGGAGCTGGGGGAGGGACATCAGTAACTCGAGATGTGCTGGACCAGACCACACCGGACCAAAATAAACTTGGAGAGGTGACTGGTTCTTTCAAACCCCCAGATCAGGCCAAGGAGCTGGTGCCTGAATAAATGGCCTGAGCTCAGAGCCAGGGCATTGCAGTGGCTCTGGGTGCTGCGTGGCTGCTGCCTCCCCTGGGCAGGGTGGTTAAAGCAGCAGCCAGGAGGATGCAAACCCCACGTCCTGGGGTCCTGCATGGATCTTGCACCCTGGGATGCAGCACTGCCACTTCCCCACAGCTGTCACAGGGATGTGTTGCAGCTCTCAGACAGGTTTCGTTGGCAATGCCATCAGCAGTGTTCAGGAGCTCTCCCGGAGCAGCATCCATGGAGCCAGGAGCTGGCTGAGCTGGTTCCACACCAGGGCTGTGCCTGCACTGCACGAGTGATGGCTGTGGAGGCTTCGTGCTTCACCCTTGGCAAGGGCTGTGGGAGCAGCTGGGTGCTGTGCGGGTGTGAGCGGCTGCTCTGGTGCACCCTGGCAGAGGAATTATTCATGGAGACTGGTAGCACTTATGCAGTGTGGTTACTGGGCCTTTATGAGCTGTAGTTGGGCATAAACCACACTTGTGCTGCAGTGAATCCCCATTTGTGCTCTGAGGAAGGGCTGCTCCGCAGGGAATCTGTGCCTGGGGGTCCCAGTGCAGCAGCTCCCAAGCACCTGGGGTTTGGTTGATTTATTCAGCTGCTCCTTGACCCTCCCGTGTGGGGCAGCCCCTGGGGCTGTGCTGAGCCTGCCCCCTCCAGCCGTGCACCCACCAACCCCTTCCTGCCATGCAGGGGCTGGGGGGGTTGGGATAGCTCTGGATTTCTTGGCACGCAGGATTAGATCTTTGCTCTGTTCCCACATGCAGCATGGGGCAGGAGCACGGCCCCAGCTGGGGTGAGCCTGGTGCTGGGGGCTGTGCCCCCCCCATGCCCCGCTCAGCTCCTCCATGAAGGAGAAGAGCTCAGACCCTTCTACCCCACCCATCAAAGGCCACCAGCCGCCTGTTCCCGTGCTGTTGGCTCAGGTCACAGCAGCCCTCTCCCATCTGTGTTTTCCCCCCCACAGGAGCTCGTTGCCTGGCTGCCAGGGATGAATCACGGGGTGCTCTCTGCTGTCATCCCTGGGCGCTGCCTTCCTTGCCGACGGGCACCATCCTCCCCTGCTCCCACACACTCACCGAGGAAAGAGAAACGCACGATCCTCCAGGAAATCTGTGCTGCAGCCCCAAGTGATCCTTCCCCATCCCTCCTCTCCCCGCTTCCCCCCGTGCAGGCAGGAGTTGGCAGCAGCCCCGTCCCTCCTGCCAGACCCTCTCCCCCCGTGCAGGAGCATCGTGCCCAGCACAGTCCATGAGCAGTTTGAGGTGCCTTGGATTTCCATCCATCCCAGTGCCTGGGTGCAGGATGGTGCCTTTCCCACTGGAGACCAGCAGTGTGGCACTGGCCGGGCAGCTCCAGCCCAGTGCTGTCACTTCCCAGGCCAAGCACTCGCCCGGATTCCCATGGGTTACCGTGAGCTGTATTTATAGCTTGCTGTGCTAAAAATAAGAGCCTCGAGCGCTGGGTTCCCTGATCCCAGTGCCACGTAAGGAGGGATGCTCAGGAGCCCCCGAGGGGTGCCTGAGGGTGCGGGGGTGAGTGGTGCCCGCAGAGCTGCTCCCACGGAGGGTGGAGGAAAGTTCATTTCTTGGTGACCTCACGGCTGCGGCATCGCGGGCTGACCTGGCACTGCTCCTGCTGAGCACAGAGCCTCGTGCAGGACTCTCATCCTACTAAAAATATTTCATTCTGTCTCATCAGGCTGGATCTAACCAGCCCGGCAGCGAGAGGGGACGCAGCACTCCTGGCCGTGGGTGTCTGACGGAGCCCTGCGCCGGGCCAAGGTGCCACCAAAACACCCTGGAGAATGTCCAGCGGTGGAGCCTTTGTGTGTGGTGGTGCCTAAACCCCCATGCACGTGCCCAGCTCTCTTCCTGACTATTTTCCAAGGGAGGTCCCTCCTCAGCCCCCAGGGTGTGACCGTGCCAGGACGCTGGCACTGGGGAGCTGCATGTGGATCCTGCAGGAATGATGTGCCAGAGCAGCGTGGCTGAAGATGAGGAGCCCTGAAGGTGACCTCCCCTGTTCATGTGCCTGGCATGAAGGTAAAGCCAGTCAAGGCAAGTGATTTCTAAACTGGTTTCCTTCACCTGGTTGTGTTTCTCGTAGAGCCGAGGCCAGTGGGGTCCCCTCTGCCAGGGTGTCCATCCCGCTCTGCCCCACTGCCCGGCAGCATTGGGCAGAGCAGAGGTGACCCATGGAGGGGCTCCAGCATCTTCCCCCCCCCCGACCCCACGGGTCTCCTGCACAACACCCTCAGGGCCCCGGTGAGGGGGCTGCAGGGCTGGCTCTGGGTGTTCTCCCTGCACAAAACCTTCCAGCTTTAACCAGCAAAACCAAACTGGGAATATCTGTACCTGGCATCACCGCCGGCCCCTCCAGCCCCCGGCCCCCTCCTCTGCATTTCTGATGTCATTCATAAATGAGTGTGAGTCATCCCGCGGTTGCCATGGTAACGGCAGTGATGCTGGGGAGCGCAGCGCTGCCCCGCTCCCCCCAGCCCTTCCTGGGGAGCTGAGGGGACTGAGCACCCCTGCTCTGAGCCCCCAGGCCGTGCCATGGGCTCCCATGCCCCGGGCTGCTGCCCACAGCCCCCTGCGACCCCCGAGGCTGCGAGGATGCCGGCGGTTGCCACCGGTAAGTCAGAGCTGTCGGGGATTTACCCACCCAGGGGGCTTCTGCCAGGGGTCTTACAGCATCCATGTGTCTCCCCAGCAGGACAGGCAGCAGTGCCCTTGCCCCAGACCCAGGGGTGTGGGCGTCCTTTGCAGAATTCCCTTCTCCGTGTGCTCCTGGTGGCCCCAGGGGGCCTCGTCACCCCAATTCCCAGGGCCACTGTGGGGATCCCAGGTGCTCTCAGCCAACTCTGAGCCCTGGGGAGCAAGGGGAGCCCAGGTCAGAGCGGTGCTGGGTGGCATCAGCCTCTGCCCATGTGGGGACCGGGGTGGTCCAGCACTGCACATGTGGGCAGCATCCCTGCCTGATGGCCCCAGTCACCAGCATCATGCCCCTTTGGACTGAGACAGCAGGGTCACCCCTGCCACAGCAGGACGGGACCCCCACCAGTGTGTTGTGTTCCAGGCCTGGGTGCTGCTGGTGGCTTTGGGGCCTCTCTCCTGGCTCAGACCCCTCCCAGGCTGCCTCTGCCACCCTTGGCGTGTGCCCAAGCCTTTGGGAGGGATTGCAGGGGATACCCCACCCCAGGGAGCCCCTGTGTGCCAAGTCCTGCATCCCGGGGCATCAGCATCCCTGCTGGGAGCGAGGGAACCCAGTGGGCCCGTGCCCACCCACTGCCCACCCAATGCATCTGCTCTGGAGTCCATCAGCCAGAGGTTGCTAGTGACGGCTCGGAGGAGCTGGCATGGCTTGGTTTGGCTTGGTTTGGTTTGGTTTCCTGCTCCATGGCTGAGTTTTACGGTCAACTTCTTGCTGTGAACAGGACCTGGGCGAGCAGGATCGAGGTGTTTCAATTACTCTAATTCCTACAGTAACATATTTCTCTGACTACAGATTGAAGAGTGTTTGAGCATGTGCGAGCTGGCAGGGCCCCACGGGGTGAGGAGGGTGGCGTTTGCTCTGGCACCTCTCTAGAGGCAGGGTGAGAGGGGATGGGGCTGCTGGGCGAAGAGCTCGGTGTGGCAGGGAGCTGGCAATGAGGTGAACCAGGAGCTATGTCCCACCAGGACAGCGGGAGCTAAAACTGCTGAACAGGAATGAGTGGAGATGCAGTGGGAAGGCACAGCCCGCCCCCCGCCAGACCCTGCTTGGGCAGAATTAGAAGAGCTCTAATTTGCTTTTGAGGCAGTTTCTGCTCTTTAGGAGCTCTCTGGATTGAAGCCTGGCATGTCAAAGGCTCCTGGAGTAGTTGTGGTGTTGTCTCCTCAGCCCAGGGCTACCTGGTTTATATTTATGGAGGGGGAAGCCTTAAAATCCAGAACTGACAGCCCTTTCCCCAAAATACCCCCTGTATCTGGAGAGCATAATGCTAACCTGCCCCAGGGACAGGGAAACACCTGGGCCAGGTACATCCCTCCTGTATCCGGGATGGAAGAGGTGATTTTCCAGGAGCCAGTGGGCAGCTTTGCTTTTGTGCATCCCCCAGGGACCTGGAAGAAGGCAGCTCCGGTTTTGTTCCCACGCGAACACCTCCATCAATGCAGCTAATGCAAAACATTCCAGTGAAATAACAATGCTGTAACAGGTTTTTTGGGGAAAGGTTGGCTCGTGTCTGCTGTGAATTCCCAAAGGTAACACTCAGGATGGCTCAGGATGGTGTTTTTGAGGATAACCCCACGCCAGCTGGTGGGCACAGAGCAGGGTTAGGTGCCATTTCGATGCCAGGTTATCGGGGTGCTGAGGCTTTGTTTGCTCTGGCCACAAACCAAACAGCATTTATTGGGGTGCAGATGCTGGAGACATTCAGCTTTGCTCTCTGCTATTGTCCCTCGCAAGGTGCAGCCAAGGACCAGGGCCAGATGCTGTTGTTTGGAATTCAATTAGATTTCTTTTTTCTTATTCGTTTCTTCTGCCTCTCAATTATTGCTTGCTTTCCAGTGATGTTTAAAAGTTGGAGATAAGTCAGTGTCTCTTCTCATAGTTATACATTTATGGTAAATATAGTTTTACTGCCCAAAGTGTCCTCAGGAAAAAAAGTGCATTTTTAAAAGAAATCAGCTGGGTAAAGCAAATCAATGGTTCCCATCGAAATCGATTTCTGTCTGAGCACTACCCAAATATGACTGCTAAAAAGGCCTTAATGAGTATAAAGATACATGAAAATACAGAAAAATCTCATTTGCTCATTAATTAGAACATGGCAACACTCAAAAACCTTTCAGCACTCGCCCAGAGTAGTCCCTGGGGTCACTGAAGGAAGGGCAGGGCATAGGGAAGGCACACTGGGACCAAACCTCTGGGTATGAAAGTCCCTCTGGAAAACCTGGTGGGCTGTAAATGCTATTGACCCATTATCATCCTGAACATAGCCCGGGGACTTCTAAAATAAATAATCTTATGGATAAAAAGAAATTATGTGCTAAAACCCCTCCTATTATTAATGCAGGCGCTTAAAACCCCCCACCAGTGCCTTCAGAGCTGTAATTGCTGCAGATAACCCACACGGCTGGTGAGGGAGCATCCCACTCCCAGCGAGGCAGCGGGCAGGGGAGCTGCCACCCCTCCCTCTGCCAGCACTTCCCCCTGGCAATAGCCGAGTCATTAGTTAATGAGCTTGGAAGATAAGTGCTGAGTAGAAGTATTATTTGAAATGTGATGGGGATCTCCGTGCACAGCAGCAGGGGGATGCCCCTCTCTGCAAGACCCAGAGCCACCAGTGGTCCCTGCCTGGCACGTTTTGTCCCCGGAGCAGCCTGATCCCTGGGTTTGGAGGGGCAGGAGCAGCCCCATGAGCTGTCAAGGGAAGCCCAGGTGATGCTCAAGGGCAGGCAGAGGTGTGAGCTGTACTTCCCTGGCATCATTTGATACACATCAAACAGGGAAAAGAAATAAATCTGAATAACTCGTTGGTGTAATAACTGAACCACGGGCATGGCACCTTTGAAAGAACACAAGTGCAGGAGCGAAATAGTCCTGCTATCTGTACTTCATTTGTTTTCTTTATTTACATGAAAAATATTGCTTGTTGCATGCGGTTCCCCGCTGCACACGGCCGTGCCACTGCATATTCCTCATGAGCTGCAGAACTGGGTATCAGTACTGAGTGACAATGCCAGCGTGCTGTAGGAACTGTTCCCGTGGTGCTGGTAATAGCGCTGGAGTGGCTGCTCTATTACTAAGAATAATATCCTGCTCTCTCCTCCTTAAGGCTGGCTGCAGGATGAACTGTCATGGGAAACTTTTGTACGAGGAAGAAAAAGACATTTTGAAGCTGCCAGAGCAGCACTGGCAGGAGTCCACCAGCCCCCCCATGCTAATGTGCTCCGGCTCTGTCCATCCAGGCAGCATTTTAAACATCTTTTTGACCACATCTCTTTTTTCCTAGGGAATTCCTAGGAAGATGTAACTTTTTTTGAACTTTGTAGCATGTGCTGGGGGATGCTAAAGCCTGCAGGCACAGAGAGGACAGACTGCTCCTCCTCCCAGCCCGCAGCGGTGGTGCCAGCGGCCACCCCACACAGTGATCTCCAGAAGCTCCCAGGCTCTAAGTCGATACCAGCCGGGGATGTTAAGTGCTCAGCACCAGGGCAAATGAGGCCCTGCAGAGCTAAGTGCAAGGAAGCAGACACAGTGGTGGTCAAAATTAGTCCAGGGTTTGAAAATAGAGCTGTAAGAACAACCCCATGCACCAGTACAGGCTGGGGGCTGACCTGCTGGAGAGCAGTGTAGGAGAAAGGGACCTGGGGGTCCTGGTGGACAGGAGGATGACCATGAGCCAGCAATGTGCCCTTGTGGCCAAGAAGGCCAATGGCATCCTGGGGTGCATTAGAAGGGGGGTGGTCAGTAGGTCAAGAGAGGTTCTCCCCCCCCTCTGTTCTGCCTTGGTGAGGCCACATCTGGAGTATTGTGTCCAGTTCTGGGCCCCACAGTTCAA
>VZRW01013715.1:124411-150758 GCA_013398125.1 Aegotheles bennettii | reverse complement strand
GTATCTTTAATCCTGGTTAATCCAAACCCATTCAGTCCTTAAGCAATTCTGTGGAGACCAGAAACGTGAAGTTAGAGGGTTTTCAGGACAGAAGAAAAGGATTTCAGATGTCTTGACTGGATGTTCAGACTTAACAACAGTAGACAAGATACAGGGTGTATTTTATTTTTTTAATTTATTTATTTCTGCGACGTGGAATCTCATCACTAGGAACTGGATCCATTTATTGCTAGAAGGTCTTAGTGCCCCTGTCACACAGGCAGCCAAGCATCATGTTCCAGTGGTCATTTCTGCTTGGATAATTTGTGTGCAGACCCCAGTGCGATAGTGTGTGTCCCTGGTGTATGTTAGTGTTGAGGAGAATGCTTTTTGCTTTCGGCAGTTAGTCTATAAAGCAATCCCATCCTACCTTGTGGAGAAGGGACCTGCAGGAGATTCAAAGCTGGAGCAGTGTCCGCCAAGACAGCAGCTGTGTGGGAGCAAGGTCAGGGCTCCTTTGTGCAGCCGTTATCACAGCGCAGTTTCAGACAGTCACCTCGGTTACCCTGCTCTGCGGGGTCTGCAGAGCTGGTGGAGGGCAGATGTTCCTACTAACACCCTCAGCTAAGTCCTTCAGATTGCAGACATTTTGAATTTGTGGGGGTTTTTTTGTTTTAAAAAAGCCTTTAAAACTTGGAGTGGTGCTGCTACTCCCACCAGAAATGTGCTTATTCACAGGTATTTCATGAGCTGGTGTTCTATTGCTTCCTTTCACAAATAATGTTAGTAAAGGCAATGTATCTTTGGTTGTTAAAGGTGTGGATTTGTGAGCTGCTTTACATTTTGATTTTTGAATCTTTCCCCGGTCTTCAGAAATGAAAGCTCTGGTTCTCCTTCTGGAAATGGCAATGACCATTAAATGGAATTAGCGTTCAACAGCCTTGGATTTTTAGGTCAGGTTGACTAATTTTAAGAAGATTAATAATATTTGAATTTATTATCTATTTCACTAAAAATGCATGCCCATGTTAACAACTGCTACTTATGTAGTGCAAGTGGGGGGGGTTTATTGTCTCTTCCAACCATCTTTACTATATAGTCTTTATATCACAGCATTCCATGTCACATAAATGAAAAATAATGATCTTAATTTTTAAAGACTTCAAAAAGCTTTCCATTTTGAAAAACAGGGGCAGTACTGTATCACTGAGTAGCTGTTACAACACTGGTTTACTACGTATTTTTATTTAACTGAGGTGTACTCTGGCTCATGTAATTGATAATATTCTGTCCCAGCTCTCTCCTTTATGAACGTGGAGTGCTCTGCAGTACACAAATACTGTGTGGTTTATTTGGCTGTTCAGAGGTACACTATGGGTAGGAGGTTTTGTGAATGGGGAAATTTAATCTGGAAATGAGCTGAATGAAAAGTAAGTGTGCTGCGAAATTAATAATTCTTTGAACTATAGATGTACATATTTAAAATGAACTGTTGAAGTGACTTTGGGGCAGGATCTTCAGAGCAACTGGATAGAAAAAGATAGAATTCTATGTTTGAAAATTATGAAATGTCAGGCTTCTATTAAGACAACATGCTTGAGGCTAGAAAGTGTTTTCTCTGGAGCTGAAAACTCTTGTTATTACTGCTAGGCTATTATAAAGATCAATAGCTTCCAGTCTGATTACTGAATATGAGTGGAAGTATTTATTTTGGGATATATCTATTTTTAACTTGATTTATGTCTCTTCAATAATGTCAATATACTATTGCTTATACCAGCATTTCCCTCCACTCCCAACTGTTGTGATCAGTTGATACTTGAGTTGTGTTGTAGCGTTACAACCTCTTGTACTGGCAGTACTTCAGCTAGCTCGGATGGATTGGAAACGTCTCGGGCATGGTTGGAGTGATCGGAATATTTGGTGTTGTTTGTGCCTTTCTGTCCTGCCAGCTGTGAGCTGTGCTGGTTTGTAGAAAGTGTAGAAGGCTTTTCTGTGGGTTGAACCGGTGGGGAAGAAGTGATGTGTGAGGATGAAGTCGTCTGTGTGGTTAATTGGAAATTGCACATAAGTTACTACACTCGGAATCTGTCTGAAGTTTGATAAGATCCTAAGGGGACTTGTGGAAGCTGTGCCATTCCTAAAGAAGTTCATTTGAGACTTCAGCATTTCAGCCTGTGATTTAAGTAATGATTTTTAATTAAAAATAAGATTAAAATACTAATAATATGCACTAATCAGTAGAGGTGATGGTGTATTGTTCTGGATCTTATGCAAGGAAGCAGCTAGGGGTGTGTAGAAGACAGTGGGACTTCTGTCTGTGTTGAAGTGCGTTCTGGAAAGGGGCTCCAGTATCTTGAGAGAGCTAACTGGTGTGTATATGGTGGGAGCCAGTTACTGATCCTGTACTTAATTAAAATATAAGCACAAAGACCTATTGAAAACCATCTGCAATATGGATCTGCAGTCTTGATTTCATTCAGTATTTTTTGTGCTTGATTTTATTGTTCTTTCTCGTGCTGTCCTTGAATTAAAGCATTTACTGTTGTCCATAACTGATCCCACTTAGTGGTGCCGCTTGTTGAAACTTTTCTTTCTTGTTTCAGATAATGTCCCAGAGGAGCTGAAGGATCCATTCTACATAGATCAGTATGAGCAAGAACACATTAAACCCCCTGTCATCAAGCTGCTGCTCTCCAGCGAGCTGTACTGCCGCGTCTGCAGCCTGATCCTGAAGGGGGATCAGGTGGCCGCGCTGCAGGGACACCAGTCCGTGATCCAGGCTCTGTCTCGAAAAGGGATTTACGTCATGGAGAGTGATGACACACCTGTGTCTGAATCTGATCTGGGCTGTGCACCAATCAAAATGGTTAGCTTAATTAAATCCATCTAATGATCTTTTTGTTTAACACTATGTACGATGGTTAATGGAATGAGGAGCTCTCAATTTCTAGGTCGCTAACCACAGGAATATTTCACTTTAAATACAGTTAAAATATATAATTATTTGTCTCTTAAAGAATTTTATTTTTCAATATTCATTGTTTTATTCTTTTAGAGTTCTCATATGGCAATGATTGATGCTCTTATGATGGCCTATACTGTCGAAATGATCAGCATTGAGAAGGTCGTCGCTAGTGTCAAGCGTTTCTCTACATTCAGTGCCTCGAAAGAACTGCCCTATGATTTGGAGGATGCAATGGTTTTCTGGATTAACAAGGTAAAAATGCATGCCTGTTTCTTACTGTCACTTTTCAGATTTTTAAAAAGGTTCTGATGAGCATCTCCCTTTCATCTTTCTTCCCTGTGTTTCTACCATACTTGAGATGAAGAGAACTGCTTTAATTGCTGTGTTGTTGTTCCTTAAGTCCAATGGTAGTTTGGTATAATATCCTCCTAATACACATTATTAGTAATGGTGTTTGATTCCCTTATTACTGCAATATATTCTACTTCCACCTTCTTGCTTGGCTTCCCAAGGTTTCCATATGCACTGGGTAAGAGAATCAGACTAGCAGGGAAACACAATTTCGTTTTCTTAGGGATGCTGTAATAAAGCTGGTAAATTTTTCAAGGCAATTCTTAAAATAAAGATGATAATTAAGACCTACTGTTAGTAAGAGTCAGAGTAAGAGGAAAACTTGTCTTGTGGAAACATATTCAGATGTATTTTAATATCTTTTCTATGCTATGCCCTTTTAGGTGAATCTTAAAATGAGAGAGATAACAGAGAAAGAGATTAAATTAAAACAGCAACTAATGGAAAGTCCGGGGCACCAAAAGGTAAAACAAATTGTCTTCAGTTGTGATTTTGTTTATTTATGATTAATGGATTTAAACACAAACATCTGAGTATTATCTTTGTCAGAGAAATGTGAGGCATCCAGTCCTCGAAACTCCTGAGATTTTGTGCATGCAGTTTGTTTTGTCTTCCATCAGTGCCCTTCCTTACCTTTCAAGCCCACTGGTATCTTCTAACTTTCCTTTATGTTTCAGAAACAATAACTTGTTTCAACTTAAAATAAGTTGTATCAACTTTACGTGGGTAAATATGACTCAGCTTTCACAGCACAAAATATATATTCTATATTTTGAAAGTTATTGGGGCATATTCATTTTGCATGGGTTAGTTGTCTAATGTAAATTCAGAGGCTTATTCAAGTTCTATCTAATAAGCATACTCTTGGCATTCAAATGTTACATGTGCGTGCTTGTAGATTTTTCCACCTTTTTCCCTCAAAAATAAATCACAATGCACTAATACTGCAAAATAGAGTACACTTTCATTTCTGGAGAATGTAAAATACATCTTTCTCAAATGTAATGTGTGTCAGCACCTGAGCTCCCAATTTATGATTTGCTGAAGCCTTAAGAAAAACTGCAATATTCTTTCCTAAAATTGGCATTATTGTGCAAAAGGGGTAAAAGTGTGACATGAACAAGGCACGACTGTTTAACATTTATGTTAGTGGCAAAGGTTTTTTATGTGCTTTTTATGTAAAATAAATGGTACAGGGCTTCAATTATAAGGGGCTAAAGAGCTGTTTAATTTACAAGTTAGTGTGTGGTCTGAAGGATCCCTTCAACTATTTGACTCTCTATTGACTTTTGGGTCTCATTTTAATATTTTAAAATCTAAATTCATAGGCTACAACCTCTCTAAAATATGAAAGTGTTTATTGCTGAAGTGCATTTAAGTATTACTGCTTTTAACTTGCATTGCTGATGTTCCTTTCCTATTCCTACCTTCCTTTCCTTGCTTCCTGACCAGTCTCCTTCCAAATGGTATTGGAAATTAGTACCTGTAAGTGAACTACTTTTACACCAGTTGTCATCCACAAAATCATGGCTTTTTAAATTTCTTCAGTGTTTGCTTCCATTACAATGCTTCTTAGAAAAAAAAACCACCACTGTGTAAGCTTTTGGGTCATCAGGCTTAGTTTTCATGACATGATTTTTGCATACTGTACGGCATAGAGCATAATCACAGCATTTCAAAATTGTTTCCACGGTGCAGGAGGGAGGGATGTGGAGCAGCAGCAAAAAACTAGAAAATTAATAGCATTTTTACTGTTTTTGTTGTAAGTAAGCAATTGATCAGAGCACTAAGGTGATTTAAAAGCTGGTGGGTTTAAATGGTTGCTTAATTTTTGAAGCCATAGTTATGATACCCAGATGTTTGCAGTAGTTCATTAAATAAGGCTCTTGCACTGCCCTTGTACCTGCTCTAGCACAGGTTTGCAAATCTGTCGCAACCAGAACGCCGTTACTCATTGAGGCGGGGTCAGTCAGGTTGGACCTGTCATGGGGCTGGAGTTGTATGGTAAATTAATGAGTCTGAAGCTGGTGTAATGGTAGGAAAGACAGGATTAGCATTTTACGTATCAGGACAAAATACTTCCTTTAGGTGAAGTGGGAAAATGGAATATCAGTTCCACTGTTATATATATGTATATACATAAATAAATTCTAGTATCTAAGCCTGCTTGCTTTTGGCTGAGTTTCCTGGTATTATTTCAACTTGCAGAGATTTTTCTTTGCTCCTTTGCTTTCCTTAGCCTCGACACCCTTTTTCCTGCACTTGTATCTGGTGTTTTCTGTTTTATCCCTGGAAGGACAAGAGCTGTTGTCCCAGTTGCAAGTTCCAAAGAGGGCCACAGTAAAAACCTTAAATATCTGAAATAAAGGAAATTTGAGCAGGGACCTGCAGGCTGATAAAATCTGTCTTCCAGCCTCATTGAAAGACCTGTGCCAGTATGTCAGGAGGGATTGACCTCATGCTTATTACGTCCTGTGTGTGCTTACAGATCACACCAGGGGCTGAGGCATACATTTGATAGTCTTCTGAGGGAGCTGGGTAGGTTTGTTTTGTTTAAGGATACAACTGGGTGAGAGCAGAAGAAACTACAGGATATCATTGAACACATTGGTGCTGAAGGAAGGAGTAAATAAAAGTTATCTCACTGCTACTCCAGTACTGCTTAAATTATACCGGTTTACTGACAGATTTTGCAGTCTCCATAGTAGTTGTCACACTGTGTCACTTCTGTATTTCTCTTTTCTTTTGTGATTTATATTTTTTTTAATATAAAGTTCTCTCTATTCCAGTAGCACCCATTTCTGCACTTCAATGCATACAAATGTCATTAATTGTATTCATGGGGGAGGGACCAAACCACGAAACTCTGCTTAGAATGTAAGAAAGAATTCAGAATTAAGAGAATAATAGCTGAGCAAAAAATAAGGAATTAAATTAAGTCCATAAAAAGCCACCTTTATGATGAATTTGTGTTTTTTCACCAAAGCTAAAATAACTGATTTTAGTTCTCAGTATTGACTATAGTTGGTTTAAATTCCATTTAAGCCTATTGGAATATTTTTATCTACTTTAAATACAGGAGGACTTAAAGTTTAAAAAGAGATTTCCAAAGTTTGTCTTCAACATGCTTAATTTGACTAAGTGGATGAATGATGAACCTTTTAAGCTAACCAGTTCACCTTAGTGTGCATACTTATTTTATCAGACTTAATGACCACATTTCCAGTGCATAATGGATGTTGCTAATGCATTTGATTTGTTTCTTGTTTGAATAATCACCATGGTGTATCTCACTATCTCTTTTTGTGTGAGCCTGATCTGATGCATGCCGTATCGCACTGCATGCTGGAACCAGTGGAATATGCTTGTGTGGTACAGTATGATTCACATTCCATTACATATTTGTGGAGTGCTCCAGGCTGGGGAAAAAAATGATTTGCACTTAGTAAAGGGAGAGGAAAAAGTAGCATTAGCATATAGAGAGAGCTCTTAGAGTTAGTTGTCTTTGCTAGGGAAATTTAACATAGCATATGTATATTTGTGGAAAGTAAATAAATTAAACAGGTTCTGATTACTCAGACTATGAGTGATCTTTGGGGCAGATTTTTCTCAGCCTGTGCCATCCTGAACTGACACGTGTGTGCATTTGTGTAGGGAGCTTTCCCAGGTAATCTTGGAAAGTGTGCGGTACCCTTGGTAAAACCCAGCTTCCCTCTGATGGTTAAACACATTCTCTGTGTGTCTGCATGCTAGTCCAGCACACCAGTCCAGATAGTTAGATGCAGGGTGATATTAGTGCACTGAAGTGTAAAAGGGGTCTTTTCCCAACTCTGGAAGGTATTTCTGCAAGGCTCTGTGGTGTGCTGCTCTCTTGCTTGCCTGATCACTTGGCTGCTCCAACTTAGATACAGCCTTCTAGCCTGGCTGGCACGTGGGTGCTTGGGGAATATCAACACCACAACTTCTCTTGCAGAAACTGCAAGAAGCAATGCCAAGGGTTGTTCTTCAGTTGCCTGGCTTTAGCTACTCCTCAGCTACCCTCCGGATTATGTGAGGGCTAGGAGGTGGTTTGCAGGGGGGTTTGGTATTGATCTGTGCTGAAATGGAGGAGAGTTTTGCCCGTGATTTAAGAGTCCTGCTTGCTCCTCTTGCTGAGCGTTTTTGGAGAAGGCCATGCTTTTTCCTTTTGCATGGCATTAGTGTTGTGTGCTGGCTTGCCAGGCACACGATGTTCTGAATCTCTGTCTGTGGACATGGTGGCAAGCCTGTGGATGTGGGTAACGTATGACAAATCACTGGCTCATCTGAATTATTTTTTGCAGTGTGTTTTTTCCCAAGCTTTAAGCATTTTCGTGCAGTTATTTGTGTCTCTTTCTTTGGATCTGCTGCATTCATGCATCTGTGGAGAAGGATTTTGACTGAAATTGCTTATAACAAGTTAAAACCTGTGAATAAAGCTAGGAATCCAACAGCATGCATTGCTTCCAGACACGAGGAGAATGACTGAAAGGGAAGCACCGTGCTCTTCAGAATTGGCTTCTGTTGTGAGAAAGGTGTAACCTTGGAAATTGTTTTTGCCTTAGAGCAGAATGCTATAAAGGATCCACCGCAAAGAGTTTTCAGTGCGCAACAAAATTTCCTTTATTTTCATTTTTCTTTCCCCTTTTTTTTCCCCTTTTTGTCAGCATCATATGAACACTTGTTTTCTTTCGCTAGGTGCGTTACCGAAGAGACCATCTTTCAAGCAGGCAATTACCTTACTTTCCCTTGCTTGAAGATTTGATGAAGGATGGTAGTGATGGTGCTGCTCTTCTAGCAGTGATACACTATTATTGTCCAGAGCAAATGAAACTAGATGGTATGTGATAAAGGGTTCTTTAAAAAAATTACTAAAAATTTCTTCAGCCTTTGAAAGTTGAACTAGAAATACGTTATCAAATAAAAATGCAACACATTTAATAGGTAGTGGACTACAACGAGTTAGTCAGGTCACATATGGAATCTGCATCAGTGTATTTAATTGCTTTTGTATTTGTGTGTTCTTTGTAGCCTGCTTACCTTATCTTTTGCTGTGATAGAATCCCATATGGATTCTAAAATGGATACAAAATTGATACTGATCTATGTTGATATCAATATTGATATTGAGCTATGTTTTTCTTCCTCCATTTCCTATCCTTCTGGTATTCAGCAGGCAGAGAAACGTCACTATTAGCTGATAAATATTAAATGATGGTGCATAAGCAGTCTGTGAAGTTCCTGTATGTAGTGTTTCTGTTGGATGGAAGGTTAATACATTGGAACAGTGTCATAACTTGCTCATTTTCTCACCTTTCTAGATATTTGTTTGAAGGAGGTAACATCAATTGCAGACAGCCTCTATAATATTCAACTTTTGAGAGAATTCTCAAATGAATATCTAAACAAATGCTTTTACCTCACATTGGAGGACATGTTATATGCTCCTTTGGTTTTAAAGGTAAGAAATATAATGAAGGATATATTTTTAAATAAAATTTGGGTAAATTATGAATGGTTTGTTATTGTGAGGTGTGGTGGTTTTCTTTTTTTTTGTCTGTTTTAGCCTAACATCATGGTATTCATTGCGGAGCTCTTCTGGTGGTTTGAGAATGTCAAACCAGACTTTGTACAACCAAGAGATATTCAGGAAATAAAAGATGGTAAGTTTTTAACTCTATATAAATGTTAGTGTATTATTTAAAAAATAACAGCACAGCAGTGTTTCCTTTGGAGTTTTGTTTCTACCCAAACTTTCTGCCTGCTGGGGATCTTTGAAAGCAGTAAAAAAATGAAAGGAGAGTTAGTCCTAGGTCCACTTGAGTTCTAATTTGTTGAATGAGATAGGTAATTTCTTCTCTAAAGCCACTAATTATTTACTTCTTGTAATGTTCTTTCCATTAAGGTCACCATAAGATCCTCATTTTAAATAAAGAGTAGTACTCAAGTTTTCATTTTAGTGTTGTGTTGTAAGGTTTTTATTCTCACATATTGCAATCTGAAAGCTTCCTGTTGTGTTGTTTTCATGGCTGGTATAAGTTGTATTCATGTTGTAAATCTATGCACAGTTAAAACAGTGTTGCAGCAGAAGAGCAGTCGTCCACCTGTTCCCATTTCTAATGCAACGAAGCGCAGTTTCATGGCCAGCCCTGCTAGTACAGGTCCAGCAGACATGCAGCCCTCGGCTCAGACAGGCTCTGAAGCTTGCAGCAGATACTACCTGCACCCTGAGGAGCCTGACTATCTGTAAGTCTCCTTGCATGCTGTTTAGACTCATCTTCAATTTATGCTTCCATTTGGATAACCTTGGAATTTCTGCTGCCAGATGTTCCAATTTGCTGCAGACTGAATTAGAGTTGTGTGCAAGCAGTCTCTAAAATAGTCTGAATCCTCAAGTTCAAAGAAACCCTTTGCACTGTTATGTTTGATCTTTGTTTGGCAAATGCCAATAAGCCCTGCCAGAAAGGTCACCATCACACGACAGAAGTAGTTAGCCTACCTTGTATTCTGAAAAAAATGTGAAACATGAAAACTGTTCAAGCAGCTCATCTCTACTAGCCATACTCTGAGTATTGATATGAAAACAAACTTAACTAGGACCTAGTGTACAAGGTTGATGAAAAGGTTTTCCAGCTGACCTAAGTGTGATGGCAACCAGTAAGTTATTTCAGCCTTTACTTAGTCTCTAATGTACTGTTTACATAAGCTACATTTTAAATCTGCTGTATTTAGAACCTTAAACAGTTTGATTTCAAGTAGTAGGTTTATTTTTGTATTGTTATGTGTGAAAACCTTTTATTCTATTAAAATAGCTTCCTTAACATTACTGATATATTAGTGTTTTTTCAAAGAGGACAGCGTTAACTATTACCAGTATAACTTTGCAAATATATAACTTCTCTTGTAGTAATGAATTTTTGCTTTTCTGCATTAGTGGCAAAGGAGGAAGCCCTGCCTTTAGCCCTTCCCATCCACTGCTCCCTTTGAGACAAAAGCAACAAAAATCATTACAGGGAGAAGACAGCCCTGGTAAGTCTACCTTGAAGAGGCATTTCAGCAGGCAATGACTATCAATGTCAATATAGTAATGAATAAAAATATAAGTTCCTATGTGTGAATAAGAGCTAAGATTGAATTAAACTGCAGTCAGCCAAGTGGAAAGCATTTTTAGTTTGAGTAAATCATCTTTGTTTGCATTAAAAGATTTTAATGATCTTTTAAGGAAATTACTGGATTTTTATTTTTTTTCCTCTAAGAAATTAGCTTATTTCTCAGAGTCTCAGATGTAGGAAGCTAGGACTAATAATGCCAGTTCTGTGAAAAGAAAGGGAAAAGCCACTTGTCAAATGTTCATAAGGCTAGCAAAAGCCTTAGGAAGTAAGGTTGTCATCTGGAATGGCAAACTCACTCTAGCACTTGACATATGTTGCCTAAACATTTTTTCAACTGCTGAAAACCTAGGTTTTATACTACGACAGAGATGCTCAGAATTTCTTTTATCAGCTAAGGTACCAACCAAACGTTCCAGCTGCTTAGGCTCTAACAACACACAAATTTCAGCAAATCTATTTTCTGCTGCCATCTCTTGGTGAAAGAGTTTATTATGTTTGCTGTTAAATAAAGCTAAAGTGCTAGTTAAAGACCATTTCTAAGCCGTTAACAATTTAAAAAATATTTCAGGTCATCGGCATCGTTCCAATTCTCTGACCCGTGTTGATGGGCAGCCACGAGGTGCACTTCTTGCATGGCCAGAGAGGAAACCCAGGTAACAGAGGCATTCAATTATTACAGTAACGAAAGGATACGTGACACTTTTGTTGTAGTAATGTGATATCACTTCCTCAGAACTGGATTGAGAGCTACTTAGTTTTGTTTTCTTTTAATGTGTATTTTTGGAGAGGACTGATTTTAGGGTTGCAATTGAAAATCCTTCAATCTTCTACAGTGCTTACTGACAATCATGATTAAAGTATCTGAAGTTGCTGTTTAGTGTTGCTGGTCACTTTTAATAGAGGGTACATTTTTCAAATGGAGCAAAAAATTTAGCTGTCTATATTGTGATCTTCAGTTCAACAAATTGTAGCTTTTTGTGCTTGTGTCAGTAGACTGTTCTTATCTTTTCCAGGCCTCTGTCGCAGCCAACACCATTTGCTCTTCATCATTCTGCCAGCAGTGATGTGGACCCCGAGTCTGGCGATAGCATCAGTCTGGCTAGATCGATCAGCAAAGACAGTCTCGCTTCAAACATTGTTAATGTAACTCCCAAAAATCAGCCCCATCCTCCAGCAATGAAAACTAATGGGAAGAGCTTGCTGAACAACGTGGAAATCGAGGATGAAGACGAAGAGCTTATTGCAATAATCAGATCTGAAGAAAGGCCAAACCGTGGTGAGCCGGAATTGCAGAACGCATCAGCCAGGGTGCCCAGCATAGTTGCAACTGCGTGGTCTCCAAAAACAAATAGTGAGACTTCAGAAAGCAAACCAGACGGTTTTTACTTGGAGCCTTTGATGCCTGCCATTCTAAAACCAGCAAAGGAAAAACAGATAATCAATAAAGAGGAGGAATGTGGGGAGGGGAAGCAAAGGAGTTTTATAACAAAGAGATTAAATGAAGGACACTTGCCTTTGATCCGCAAGAAAACAAATAGCAGTCATGGTGAGCATGACCTCAATAGGACTTTTACTCCAATTTCTACTTCTGATTTCACTCCAGGTGCAGATCTTAGTACTGCAGATTCCGTGACACTGGTGGAGGCAGGTTTAGAAGCTTCCAGACCTTTGGCTAGTAGCAGTTTAGATCCTTCCGCTCAGGAGCTATCCACAGGAGGATTTTTTCTTCATGCTGCTAAATCTGAGGATGACATAGCAAGTAAAGTCAATGTAAGTTATGTGAAAAGTCTCAATTCGCATGTTCTAGATACTACATGGACTATGGTGAGGCAGGACTCTGAGTCAGATCTCTTAGACATAGAAGACGCTGACCAGGATTTGGTAGTCATAGATGACCATCCTATAGTCACTAAATACATTGGCGAGGAAGAATCTGCAAAATTGCAAGAAGATATGAAGGTAAAGGAACATGAAGATAAGGATGATGCTAGTGGACGATCCAGCCCGTGTCTGAGTACCATTTCTCAAGTTAGCAGTGTGTCAATGACAAGTGGGAGTGTCCGGATGACCAATTTTGCAGAACGAAAGCTTCAGAGACTTAATAGCTATGAGACTAAGTCCAGCACAAGTAGTTCTCAAAAGACCACACCAGATGGATCAGAAAGCTGCCCGGCACCACTGACCACATGGAAACAAAAGCGAGAACAAAGCCCCAGCAGACAAAATAAAGATAATGTGAATCTTTTAGCGTCTGAATTGGTGCAGCTTCATATGCAGCTGGAAGAGAAACGAAGGGCAATAGAAGCCCAGAAGAAGAAGATGGAAGCCTTGTCAGCAAGGCAGAGACTAAAATTGGGCAAGGCAGCTTTCTTGCACGTTGTTAAAAAAGGGAAATCTCCTGATGCTCCACAGCCTCTTAAACCAGAACATTTTGCAAAAGAATATTCTCGGCACAATGGTGAAGACTTGGATGAAGTTTCTTTGGTTTCCAAATCTGAAGAGTTTCTTGTGAAAGAGGAGGAGAGAGGAGAAATCCTTAATGATTCTCAAGAAGTAACAAAAGTAAAAATGCAAGAAAGCTTAGCTTTTGCTGAGCAACATAAACCAAAAGACTCGGCTGCTATACATGATTTGGAAAAAAGTAAAATTATTTCTGTTGCCCTCCTAGAAGACAACGTTGCTGAAGTGGATATAAATGAATGTGATCTTTCTATTGAAAAACTAAATGAAACAATCAGTACACTTCAGCAGGCTATATTAAAGATTTCTCAGCAACAGGAACTGCTTATGAAATCTCCCACAGTGCCATCACCAGGAACCAGAAGTAACTCTCAGGACCAAAAGGTAAAACCATCAATTCATTTTGTTGAACCCCTGTCTCCAACTGGAATGAACAGCCTTCGTAAACCACCTCGATTTGGTCAAGGAAGGAGTCCTCGGTCAGGAAGACCAGCTGATCTAAAAGTCACTAAAGACAGACAACAAAATTCAGCACGTGTTAAAACCCCAACACCAAACCTGGAAACCTTACCACATTTAAGACCATTTCCATCCAATAGCTTGTCAAAGACACCAACAGAAACAGGCTTGGAAAGTAGTCCTGATCATGGAAGTGGTTCTCAAGAAAAGTGTTTCTTTGATACCTATAGACTTCATGATGAGAGCAATCAACGGGCATTTGTTCTCTCCAGCTCCAAAGATGCAAATATTATTTCTGAAATGAGCAAGGAGGTGAACAACAGCTTCAAGGAAACAGGGTTGAATTCTTCTGATGGCTCAGGAAAAGAAAATGTCCCGATGGATGAGCCACTGAGAAGCAAGGCTAATCTCATTGAAGTAGACTTGTCTGACTTAAAAGCTCCAGATGAAGGAGAACTTGAAAACCAGGATAGCTCTACGGACATAATCAGTGAAGGTGATCAGAAGTCTGGTGTGGGTTTTTTCTTCAAGGTAAATATATATTGCCCTTCTACATTCGGTTATCATTACACATTTGCCCAGCATTAGAACTGTTTTTGTCCACTTCATTCTTCAGTCTCCTGATGGAACACAGTACATTTTGGTTGCAATATGAGGGTATTTAAAAACTACATTGGAAAAAAAGGGTTGTTGTTTTTTTAGTACAGAGGTATTTCTTACATTGTTTGTTAAATAGTGTGTCTGTTGCCTCCAGTGAAGTTCAGAACTGCTATCAGAATATTTTGTATCTTAATTTGTGCTTAGCAATGATTACTGTAAATACCTCGAATGTGCTGACATGATGATACTTTCTTTCCAAATTTCCCTTCAAAGTTCCCTTTCCAAAGTTCCCTTGAAAGCCATCTCAGTCTTGGTGAATTTAACTTCTGGTTTTATATGGTGTGATTAATAGTGACTGACTCACAGGATATGGTTCTGCTGGGGTTATTTGTGCTGTCCATCCTAGCCCACGGGGTATTTGTGTTGTACTTTGCAATTCTAGAAGGTTTTTGTGATGTTTAAGCATAATTAAAAACAAGTCAGAGTACATTTTCCTAAAATCTTCCTGGAATCCTTAGCAATATTGTGATGTCCAGTTTTTAGTATATTTTCTTCTTGTCTTTAAAACTCTATGAATTTTGCAGGATGAACAGAAAGCAGAAGATGAGCTCGCGAAAAAACGTGCAGCGTTCCTTTTGAAACAGCAGCGCAAAGCTGAGGAGGCTCGGATTCGGAAGCAGCAGTTGGAGGCTGAAGTGGAACTGAAAAGAGATGAAGCTCGGTAATAACATGGGAAAGAATACTGCTTTTTATCTTTAAGATGAGGAATAAAATATATGTTGAAGGTAACGTTGTGTTTGCTGTTCAGTCGCAAAGCTGAGGAGGACCGAATACGGAAAGAAGAAGAGAAGGCTCGAAGAGAACTTATCAAGCAAGAATATCTAAGGAAAAAACAGCAGCAGATTCTGGAGGAGCAAGGGCTTGGAAAGCCCAAATCAAAGCCTAAAAAGCCCAGGCCAAAGTCGGTCCATCGTGAAGAATCTTACAGTGACTCAGGGACAAAGTGTTCTTCTACACGTAAGAATTTTGATTTGCTTGCTCTCACTGAGGCTGCAAATCTGCTTAAACAAAATGTGGTTCACATTTTCTCTTTTATTTTGTAGCTGATAATTTGAGCAGTGCTCAGTCTGGTTCCAGCCTTTCTTTGGCCTCAGCAGCAACAACTGAACCCGAAAGCGTGCACTCTGGTGGCACACCATCTCAGAGGTACATAGGCTTCATTTTCATTTTTTAATTTGTCACTGTGTTATGAAATGGTGTTGGGATTCAGTGGTGTTTGCTTCAGTTCACAGGCACAGAGGCATAATGATAATTGGTGAATTCATCTTCTGTTTCATGTGGCTGCAAACTCGGATGTTCTGTACAAACTTGCAATTTTGTTTTGTTTTCTCCCAAAGGAATAATAGAATTTTGTTTGATAATCCAGCAGGGAGAATCTGACTGGTTTGGGGGAGGAAACAGGACCATAGCCTGTTCCATTCAGGGTCAGCAGCTGGTGAATTTATTTAAGATTAGAGGGGAAATAACCAAAACTTTGGCATATAATTTTTTTTTATTCCCCCCACCAGAGTTGAATCAATGGAATCCTTACCAATACTGAGCAGAAATCCGAGCAGAAACACAGAAAGAGACTGGGAGAACGCTTCGACAGCATCTTCTATTGCTTCAGTGGCAGAATACACAGGTGGCTGGCTTTAGTTTGAGCATTTGTTATGAACAGCAGGTCAGAAGCAGCTGTGCTGGATTTGATGTGACACATTGTTGGTTTTGAGAAGTTGTCAGGTTTTATTTTGTTCTGTTTAATACTACAAGTTATTGTAGAAAAGTATTTGAGGGGTTTTTTCACTTTGATGAATGAAAATCTTAATGTTCATAAATGCAGGGCAAATAATTTTTACTTGTTTATCTTTCTCAGGTCCAAAATTATTTAAGGAACCCAGCAGCAAATCAAACAAGCCTATTATTCACAATGCCATATCTCATTGCTGTCTTGCTGGAAAAGTGAACGAACCACATAAGAATTCAATATTAGAGGTAAACATTAAAATACAAAATTACTAATGCACTCACAATAAAGCGTGTCTGTAATGCTGTGTTCACAGTCCCATTGGTACAGTTTAGTGAATGCCATTTCCTAAAATGTATCTAAATTTGGGAATCCTTCACTTCCCATCACTGTATGGACTGGTGGAAAACATGATCCTGTGTTCAGAGTTCAGCTTAGAAGTTTATAGGAGGACTTAAAATTACAGTTATTGGTCTAGTGTTTGAAAAGCTTTAAACAATTAAACTTTAATTTAAACATTTTAATAGCTATATTTAAATTTAAACATTTTAATAGCTATATATGTAGCTATATTTAATAGCTATATATAATAAATATTATATAATAGTTTTAAGCTTGGCATAATATTAGAATTCTCACTGTGAACAATCTCTGTATGTGTGTGTTTATTTTCAATGCAGGAACTAGAAAAATGTGATGCCAACCACTACATCATTTTGTTCCGTGATGCTGGCTGCCAGTTTAGAGCACTTTATTGCTACTATCCTGACACTGAAGAAATCTACAAGCTGACGGGAACAGGGCCAAAGAGCATCACCAAGAAAATGATTGACAAACTTTATAAGTACAGTTCGGACAGAAAACAGTTTAATGTGATTCCAGCCAAAACCATGTCTGTCAGCGTGGATGCTCTCACGATTCACAATCACTTGTGGCAAGCCAAGCGACCCGCAGTGCCAAAGAAGAGCCAGACTCGTAAATGACACCGAGTTCCTGGGGAGAAGATTGCTGACTGGGATTGCATCGAAAGAAGACGTGTTTACCATTTTCCTCCAGTTTGGTATGAAATGTGCAGAACCATAAACATTTTTAAAGAAGCTTCTAAACAGAAACTGTGGATGCGAGTTATTAAGGCTAAAGGAACGTTGCCAGTGTTTTTTATGAATGAGAAATCCGCTGTTACACCCAATGCTAACTACTGTGGCTTTCAGCTGATGAGGGACTGTGCATGTAGCAAGATCTTTAACAAGTGGATTTCCTTTTACTTGAAGCTTTTCATCGGTACAAATTGGGAAGAATTTAGTTCTGTTTCCTCTCTGCCTCATGCCCTCCTTTTTTCTGTCGTTCTTAAAGTTGGCAAGCTCTGAACTTCAGTAGAAGGATTAAACAGATCTTGGGTGAATTGTTTTGGGTTGGGTTTGGTTTGGTTTTTTAAACAGTCTTTAGGGAAATCTTCCTCCCAGACTTTTTTGAGGAACTGTTTAATACATCCAATTGTTGTACTGTATCTACTGCCAACGTAAGTCCAGCTCTCAGATTTCTGATAAAAGTCCCAACTTGTGCTGCTCAGAACAGAGTTTACTTGCAGTATCTGTTTAGGATAAGCATTGCAAGGATTGCAAAAGCCAGTCTTTTTTTTTAAAAAAAATGGTTCACAAATACAAAGATTTCTGGAATACAATCATGAAGAGGCATACAGGTGCTACTAGCTGGATTATGTCTGACTGAAACTTAAGGCAAGCTGAATGGAGCACAGTTATTACTGATTTCAGTTTCAGGTAGTGTCCTAAAGATTTGTTTGCTTTAATAAAGGTGGATTCTGGTAGGTATAGAACATTTCCACTCTGAGCACGCTACTCCTGTACGATGGTGCACTTAACGATCACAAATTTTAATGTTTTTATTACATCATGAAATGTACTTCAACTTTCTTTGTCCTGTCTTTATTCTGAATGAGCAGCATGCTCTAAAATGGAGAGTGTGTTATGTTTTTTATTTTGGGTGATATATTAATATATACTGATTTGTTTTTCTCATGTAAAAGCAATTTTTAAACAGAGACATTTGCGTTTCTTTCGAAAACCCAAATAAGTCGAATGGCTTGGATTTCTTTTCATGTTGAAATATTAAATCTTGAGTTATGACCTTAAAAGTCTTTGTGTTTCAGCAGATTAAATTTTTGTCTGTGATAACAGGGTATATGTGCAGTTCAGTTCCATTATTTTAATATTCCCATGTCTCGTTTTTGGCCCCAGCTAGACTTCGAGTAGGTTTCTGTAGCTATTTAATCTGCGCCTGCTACGTCTGGTTTGATGCTACTACCTGAGGGTCGTGTAGGCTTATAACTTCGGTTTGCACATGTTTACTTTTATTTGAAGTGTTACTTGAATCTGTATCTCTTAAGTGCAGAAGGCACTACCCATCCTAGAGATGAACTGAGCTCTAAAGTAGTGTAATTATGAACCTTTGAGAACAATGGAAGTTACACAGAGCTATGTACATAGGGGGCAAAATAGGGTACGTAATAAAGTGCTTATAGATAGAACAAAGTGAAGGTCTTCCATTGCAGTCTCTCCATTTTTTTCCCCCTTCCAGTACTCCCTGACTAGGCTGCTGCAACTTTGTAAATGATGTTAGATAGTTTGCTGCTTGTAAATAATGAAAGGCTTTATGGTTCCTAAAGTGCTAAGTATTAAACACCGTCATGAGTGTAACTTTTGTTACCATGCTTTTCATGCTTGTGCTTTATTTCTCACTGTTTGATATTATATACCATATTTATTTTATGAAACACTGAAATTTAATAAAAATCATTAACTGATTTCCTTTTTTATTTCATGTGTACTTTTGTTGTTGTGACACTTCATCCCCCTCAAAGAACTAATACGCTTTAAAGATGTGCAATTCTACGTTTAGTTGTGCTCTTAGCAAGCCTCACCTGTAAGCAGCTCTAATAACTTCATGACAAGAGCTCAGTTCTCCTGACCCTGCTGGCATCATGCAGAATTTGACCTAAAGGCTTTCAGAAAATTGGAAAGGAATTCAGCAGTCTCTTTAAGGATTTCTTTCATCAGTCCTCAGACTCTTGAATTGGGTTTCCTTTGATCTGTGTGTGCACTTAGTGACAGAATTTGGGCAGCACCAGGAGAATTTCTTTTGTTGGCCCTTCAGCATTAGCTTGCTTGTGGTTTGTGAAGACAAGCTGCCTCTAGAACTTAGAAATAAGCTGCTTGGTTAAATTCGTGGCGAGTCTATATTGGCTGCACATGAGTGAAGTTTGCATTCTCAAAACTGTAGACTTCTCCAATGCAGAAATAAATTCACTGTAGTCACAGGAAATTTTCCAAGCAATCCTTGTTTAAAAAGAAAATAAATCGGTGATTCCATACTGAATTCCAGGTTGAATGAAATTTGAATCAGCTTTTCCTGCTGCTTGTAGAAAGGAAATAAAACATAAACAGCTGTCTGAAAACAAGTGGATTTCCCCCTGCCACTGAGCCCAACAATCCATGAGACTTTTGTAGCACTCCCTGGAACTGGATGACAGCGCTCAGCTGTGCTCACTTTGAGCTAGGGAATCTGTTCCCCAGACAGAATAGCATGGAAATCGATCTCTCTTGGACCTCTCTTGAGTTCTCATTAGTTTCTTACACCTAATAAATATGAGAATGTACATCTTTAAAGTGCCCTTTGATGCAATTCCTTTTCCTCAAGCTTCCATACCATCAGTGTTGTGTGTTCATACGTGCTGTTTGCGTTTGTAGTTCCTGTGTCTCTGTCTCATTTTTTGTCATGCTCGCAAGAAAAATCTGAGATTTGAAAACACTGACTGACTTTGGGAACCTTAGTGGTTCAACATTACCTGCTGGACCTCCCTCCCCAGAGGCAGGAGCGTAGAAACCAGTGGTATCTTTGGAGTTGCCACTTACTCCAACCAATGGTCTGGGACTATAGAGGGACAGGAATGAGTTCTCAGAACTTGAACTTTCCATTCCTTTTGCTTTTTTTCCCCCACGGATCTTCAGAACTGCTCACTAGAGGCAATGTTAGAACACTCAAAGCCCCCCTCATGTATTTTGTTTTAAACACAGCAGTAACCAAGCTGTGTTGCCTTCACCATGAGCTGCTGCCCCTGCAACAGGGGCTGACAGCAGCATCACACCTGGGGTTTTTCTTCTGTTGTCTATTAAAATAGCCTTTATGGCCATGTATTAAGCTCTTATCCATGCTTTGCTTATCCAATTAAATAGCTTCCTGGTGATTAGGGTTATCAATTCATTTCAAGCAGGTGAATGAGCTGCAGGTGGAGCTGGGTGAGTGGGGATGGCAGTGGTGGGGATGAGGCTCGGGGTGTTTTCTGCAGTGGGTTTTGTGGTTATAACACAAACCTAAACAGGTACCAGTCACAGTCTAAATCCTTAAAATTCATCTCCTACACCCATATTCATGTATTCACATACAAATTTCCTCCCCCTTTGAAAACACAGGTAGGACATCAGTTTTTCCTGGGTTCTGCACTCAGAGGCTTCAGGTGAGGCTGTTTTTCCTGCAGATCTTATAGGACACCACTCCAGAAGGCAACACACAAAAATTTTGGAGGGATTGATTTTGGACCATTTTTACTGCTGTGTTACACATGCAGAACTGGAGAAAGCTGTGAAGTATTTTATGGGGGAGCTGTTTTGTGTGTGCTTCTGATGAGTGGAAACGTTTATATCATGTTCTTCAGGGCAGTTTGAAATCAAGATATTCCTGTGATTGGCCTGAGTATATTTTTTTAGATGTCCAAAATAGATCTTTCAACACATTTAGGCCAAAAAAATTGAATTCTTGTCCTCACATTGATCAGATGCTGTCTTGTTTAATTATATATATGAAGACTGATAATTAAAAGTGGGAGAAAAGGTTCATTTCATCTTCCCTCTGTACCTTCTTTTGGTGTTGCACACGTTATGATCTACTTAGAACGTTGGTGGAGGGCCAGTCTGATCACTGCTTTGATTAATAGAGTGTGCAGCAAGCAAGCAACATGGATGTGACACATCCTAGGAGCTGCTTCACAGGTGATCACGAGCTGTCACAACATAAAGGCACCTTTAAGCCACCTCTGTCATATCCTTCAGAAACTGGGAGAAGGAAAGAGGGAATCTTGGCTCATTTTTTTGACAAGCAGGGTATGAGATGCATCGTTATCATCCTTTATATGACACAAATTGTCAGCATAAAAATACCAGAATTGCAGGAAGAACTTGCACACCATGAAATTCAGTGTTTTGCCCACGCTGCAGTTAAAATTTTGCAATTAAATTGCAAGTTTTGGGTTCATGGTGCTGCTGAGTGCCCCCTCCTGGAAAAGGCTCTGGTTAGATCACCTCCAAGCCCTCCTGCAGCGCTGGGAATGGCTCTGGGGAATGTTTCTGGCTCTCTCATTATTTAATAGTGCACTTTTTGAAACACATGTTGTGGCAGCAAGGGGAGCTGTGATAGTTTGTGCACCGCCTCATTCCCCAGCCTGCCTGCTCCATGGGATGCTGGCCTGGGCCATGAAGGCTGAGCACAGTCACGTTTCTGTTGCAGAATTACAGGATGGATTTATTTGCTTGTCTGTGCTAAATATGAATCCACTTACAAATGACATCTTGGTACTGAAATAGTGTCAGTTTTCTGAGCCATCCCTCTGAACCCGTTCAGAAATGACATATTTATTATACTGGGGGGCAGGAGAACTCTGGGGAAAGCTTCTTAATGTGATGTGTGCAGCAGGGATGATTAAATATTCAATATACATCAATTGTGAAAATTCAAATGAGGCACTTGAAAGAAGGGTCTGAAGCAGACCAGACTCCCAGAATTACCAGGGCATTACATGGAAATCTTACAGAAGAAAAAAATGACTTCTTTTGAACACGTGTCTTTCAGGGAACAGCTATAAAAACCAAATTTACAGTAAAATCAAAAATCCTTCGCAGTTCTGGTTTGCTTTTTGCTACCCACCCACATTAGTGCCATTTTTCTTTTCCTCTAATGTATTTTTTAGTGCTCTAGATTTTTCTAAAGGAAGTTTTCAGTGCTAGAAGCTATTTTTTTCCTCAGCTGGGGCAGTTTTAAATGAATTTTGTTTCATTCTGCAGTATTATTTCCCCTTTTACTCCTTCTGTTGCTGTGGGAGGTGAAGCCAAATAAAAAACAGTTACAGAACCTCCTCTTGGCATGGAGACAAAGCAACTGTGAACCAGCACCTGGTGACAATGACGTTAACAGCAGCCAAGCAAGACCTGGAAATGGTAATGCCAAACAGTTGAGTCTTGTTGAGAAAGGAAGGGAAGGGGAGGAGATCCCACAGCTGGGGATCTGTGAGTGGAAACTGGGGGCAATCCAAACCAAGCCCATGTAAGAAACAGACCTGTGGGCATGTGGAAAATTTCTCAGTTGTACATGGAAGTTAATCCTAGAATCATCTTCACTATTTAAGGTATATTCTTGGGGTCCTGCTGTATGCTTTTAAATAATTTTTTTTTTTACAGTATTTTCTTAAAATATCTAATAAAAACAATCTCTAGTTGCCCACTGTTTGCATTTCATCTCAAAGTAAATTCAGGTGTGTAGCATGGGTTCTCTTTCTGGGAATCCTGGGATGCAGACGTGAACCATGGAGTCAGTGAAAAATTTTGAAGTGTTCAGAACAGGAACTGAATCCTGGCTTAACAACAGTTTAAAAAATAATCAATTAAATAGCCACAAAATTTAATGCATTTGTTTAATCTTAGAAAATAAGAACTAAATAAATTAATTAAATGACCTCTAATCCAGTGCTGGAGTTGTTCTGTACCAAAGCAGCACATCTCAGGTGCCCTTTCCACAGTCATGCATAAAGAGTTTGGAAAACTTAAGTCTTAAAACTTTAAAAAGAAGTTTTCACGTGTCCCACCTTTGGATGAGATGACATGAACCATGAGCTCATAAGCCTTAAGACACATTTTTGCCACGGATTTTAAAATAAAAGCTTGCTCCCAGATTAAAAAAATAAGACCACAGGCTCTCCTGTTGCTGCATGCAGCTCTTTTATTTTGATTTTACAGAAATGTGAAGCATCTTCACAATAATTGTACAAAAACATCTCCAGTTGGCTGTCTGCAGTGCATCCCAGCAGAACATGTCACAAAATTGAGTCTCAGAGAGGAAGGGTGGGAGCTTTACCTGCTGTTGCTGATAAAATCCATGCACAAGCTGACCTTGGATGAGGGGGGGTCTCTCACTCAGGGGAAATAAAAAGGCTGTGTTCTATATAGACTGAAGTAAAAAGGGGTATAACAGGAAATAAATAGGCTCTAACAATATTTGCTATATGGATTTAGTCTGTATTTGGCGTGTGACACTGTTAGTGGACACGCACCATGCACTGGAGCTGCTTGCTGGTAAACCAGAGAACCTCACAGCCATCCATTTCTGCCCTCCCCCAGGGCCTGTCGTGCCTCTGCACTGGAATGCAATGGTTTTTCCTTCAGAAAAATCCTCTTTTTTCTAAGTTTATTATCAGTTTATTATCAGTTTATTATCATTATTGTGTTCCTCTGCCCAGGGAAGGGCAGGACAGGGTTGTACCAGGCGGCTCTGGGGGCAAGTCCTCCCTCGAGCACCCCTCCAAGACAGCCCCTTTGTGAGCAGAAACACCTCTTCCCGATGCATCAACGTTTCCAGGACCATTACAAAAATAAAATACTTTTGTTTTTACATTAGTATCGTAACTGAGTCTAAAGAATTAGAAAAATTAAACGTTTGTTCTTAGACTTGCATTGACCACAGGTAAGTATCTACAGTATTTATTCCAACATCCCATTAGAATGTCTGCTAGAAATTTACACCATAGAAAGAACGTATGCAAAACGTGTGTGGTTTATACACAGAGCTTCCATTTTAAATACAGATATTTATACATTAAACAAACAAGCATTGTCAAAATACAGTAATATTGAGGGTTGTTGTTTTTTAATAGTATCATAAACCGTATATTGTCTATATGTCATTTGGTATGTGAATTTCCTCTTAAGTTAATTATCTCCTGGAATTATGGGTCAGTAAGAATTTAGAGTGCCCAGTGAGGAAGGAGAGGTACCTAAAGCTGAGCTCTTGGCTGACCCGGATGCTCAGAGCTGTGGCACGTGGATCCAGAAGGAATTGCTGAGCTGAGAACTGTGGTGCTGCAGTTGTACCCTGTAACACTGCTTTGTTCCACTCTCCCTTGAAAGCTAAACGGGGAACTGGAAAAAAAATCATCCAGTCTAGAAGCTAGAAAATTAAATCTATTAACACTTGATGAGGCAGTTCTGGAGTTATTTGGACACCTTGGGGCTTTGAAGTGGCACAGACCCAACATGTGCTTCTGTACTTCAGCTGCGTTCACTTTTTAGTCCGCAAGAACTTCCTTTTCTTTCTTTTAAATGGTATTTTTGGCATGCCAAGTTACAAACGGAAACAAATACAACAAGCATCTGCCTTAACCAAATAGATAAAAAAATAATAATTAAAAAAAAACCCCAAAACAACCCCCCAAAAAAAAGCATCAGAGGCAGTTCTGTTTGTGTTGCTGATGGGTAGGGCTGGGCTCATCACTTCTCTCCGAGCCCGTGCTGTGCCATCAGCTGGCAGTGCCATGTGCAGGTCACCTGGGCCTGCCTGGCCAACACATCAGGAAAAAAATAACAATAAAAAATAAAAAAACCAACCCTCCCAGGCTCCGTCCAGGCACAGAAGGTCTTTCTCAACACCTTCTCAAGGGGATGCATCCTCCTTCCTCCCACACGTTTCTCGCCCATCACTGCTTTTCCCACGGGACAGGCAGGATGGGCCACACGTCCCTGCGGGATGAGGCTGCCCTGGGACATCCCAACAGCTGTTTAAAACTGCAATTTTAAACAGGCTTGGTTGGATTTTTTTGTTTGTTTTATTTTTGTAAACAACTTTTATTGGGGAGAGTCATGAGGAATGTTAATGGCAATAAACTGTTCAGCTGGCGGCAAGTCCAGGATGGCTGATGGGGTTCCATGGTGACCTTGTGCTTTACAGGCTTCTTGTTAAAAAAAAATAACACATTGATGTTTTAATATATGAAGGCAAAAGTATATGAAGTTGACTTGGTTATTCAGTTGGCAGTCACATAAAACTCTTACACATCAATGTTGTAAAGTGTGCAAAAATAGATGGAAAAAAAACTCCCGTGTTTGTGCTATGGAAAGGTCTCTGCAGGTCAGGCAGGGCAGCCCAAAGTGGCTGCCCAGGGTGTGTGATGCTGGGGTGGGGGCTGCACACCCAGCCCCGTGCTCCTGCCCCTCTGCTGCAGGCAAAGCCACGTGGGGTTGTGGGGTTATGAAGTCGAGTGAGGATGGATGGATGGATGGATGGATGGATGGATGGGTGGATGGAGCTGTCATGGGGGCCAGGCAGAACCTGCTGCCTTGAACCGTGTCATGGTTTGTGACCCAGGGGAAGGGAGGGGGGAAGCCAAGTCCAGGCTGTGAACCAGGGGGTGTTGGGCCCCAAACTGCCCATGGAAGGAGGGAAAGCGGCTGAGCTGAGACACCAAGCCACAACACCCAACAGTGTGTGTCCTCACGCCACCCGTCCCATCCCACCCCCTGCTATAGGGACACCCCAAGTCCCCCCGGGCAGCTCCAACAGCAGCAGCAATGGGGACGAGCTCAGCAGGGGACACAAATCTGGGGGCTTGGGCTAGAGCCAGGCACGTGTGCCAGAGGGCACTGCCACAGGGATGTTCCATCACCTGGGTTTGGTGTGGTGACACGCTGAGACACGCTGGAGCCCCTGCCATGGCACTGGGAAGGGCTGCATCACCCCATTCCATCCATCCCATGGCCACCACAAGTCCTTCCCTGCCTCCCGGGGCAGCTCCACGTGCTCCCCACATTGACACCCGGAACAGAAAACCAAGAGAAGATGAAGAACATAAGGTGGGTGAAAGAGCAGGAGCTTGGGTAGCCTGGGGATACCTGGTAGAGGAGGAGGAGGAGGAGGAGGCGGCTGCTTTCGGTGCAGTTTTGCTCCTGTCTCGCCAAGCCCCACCACATGCGAACCACCTGCACCATGTGGGGACACTTCTACACGCGGTCCTGCTCACACAGGGTCATTTGTCCTCTGGGTCTCACCACGTCCCACCAGCACCAGCACAGACATTCTCACTAGTTGCGGTATTCGTATAAAAAGTTAAAAGCCACCGGGCGTACGACCCCTGCCCGTCGGTCTGTCCGGCTGTCCCGTCCCTCCCGGGGGGTGGGGGGTCCGGGTGTCCCTTCCGTGGCACAAAGCCAGGCTGGGCACCGCCTCCCCCTGGGGCGCCGGGCAGGGCGGGTGGCAGCAGCAGCAGCCGAACTCTCGGGCTGTCCGTCCTCTTCCATGGAGCCCCCCCGGCCCCGGGGGCTGCTCACAGCTGGGTCTCGTCGCGCGTTTCGGGGTTGCAGGGGCCCAGTTTGTTGCTGCAGCTGCTCTTGCGGCTGTGGCCATCGTTGGCCACATGGGCCAGCGGGTCCGAGCGGATCAGGTACCTGCGGGGCAGAGCCCGGTTACGCTGCTGGGACCCCCCCCCCCGTGGCAGGGGGGGAG
>VZRW01013715.1:104739-124270 GCA_013398125.1 Aegotheles bennettii | reverse complement strand
AAGAACCAAGGGAAAAACCGGGTGCTGCTGAGAGTGGTGATGGGCAAAGCCAGGGCTGGGGTGGTTTGGGCACTGCTCGGGGACACGGGGAGGGGAACGGTCTGGGGAGCAGGCAAAAGCCACAGGTCATCATGAGAAATCATGGAGAGGAACACGCTGGAGTGGGCCAGGGTGGTGGGGTAAGTGTGGGGGCACAGGGAGCAAGCCCCGAGCAGCTCTGGGTCCTGGGGGCAGCACCTACACGATGTCGTTGAGCTCCAGCCGCGTGTCCGGGGGGGGATTGATCAGGACGTAGGACAAGGTGTTCTGGTGGTCATTCATCTCGTCTGCGAGAGGAGGAGAAAGGGCTGGTGAAGGACACCGGTGGCCCTCACTCCCGCAGTGTCCCCAGCACCTGGCTCCTAGGGGTCATGGCTTGTCCCCAAGGAGAGCAAATGGGTCCCTTCACCGGGGGAGGCCACAGGCAAGAGCACTGCCAGCAGCAGAGCACCAAGAGCATCGCTGCCACCTCCGTCCCCACCTCCCTGGCCGCTCCCTGGCCCAAGGGACTGGCAGATGGAATGCTTCAAAATCCCCTCTCCCCCACAGAAAGAAAAATAAGGTGTCTTACCTTGGTTTAGAGCAAAAAAAGGGAACAGGTTAGTCTTGCCACATTAGGTACAGCACAACGACTCCAACCACCAGGTCAGGGCAGCCAAAACCCCCCAAGGGCCGCTCGGACGCTCTCCCACTGCTCCCCTTCTTGAACAACTCCAACAGCAGCACCCAGCAACAGGATTGAGCAACAATCCAGCCCAAGGGAAACCACCTCCGTGGAGCTCCAGAGCCATCGATGCCATTCAGGGATGGCTCTGAACTACGGTGACCTCCCCAGGGGGGCTCGGGACCACCGAGAGCTGCACCCAAGGGTGCTGTGTGGGGCAAATGGGCGGCCCCGTGGCTGGGGGGGGACCCTGAGCTTTCCGAAATAGCTGAGAACAAGATCATGGGTGAAATGAATGGGGGTGCAAGGCTGCGGGCGGCCAGGGAGGGGTGGGAGCTGCGACAAAGAACGTGGTGTACAGATGGAGTGACCGGGTGTGGATGGACAGGATGGAGAGGGGACGGACAGACCGGGCAGCGTGATGAGCGCGGCAGGACACCAGCTCACTGCAAGGCTTCTCACTGGGATGTCCCTCCTGTGGGGTGGGTGTGTGATGGCCCCAGGCCCCTCTTTGGCCCTGGCAGTGGGTGGGGCTTTTCTCCAGCCATGAGCTGTTTGCACGGGGGTGCCAACAGGTCCCCCCTGGGCCACCTTCACCATGCGTTTGGCCAATGATACATCCAGATGAGCCCCAGGCATCCCCATGGCTTGACCATGGTGGTGCCTGCAGAGGGGCACCAGCCCCTTGTTCTGCTGCTCAGATCCCTCCCAGCACCTCTGAGGCCACAGGCAGCTGGCCCAGGGCAGGGAGATGCTGTGCAGAACCCCCCGACCCGTGCTGGGGTGCCCGGCCCCAGGTGTCAGCTGGACCCTGGAGCTGCTGGAGAGCTTTGGCCATCCCAGTGCTCAGCCTTACAGCGGGGTGGGGACAGGGTGGCAATGCTGAGGCGCGGGGGACACAGGGACCCTGGAACCCGACGGGACACATGGGGTTTGCCATGACAGGGGAGTGGGGAAGGACCCTGGCTGGCAGCAGGTCTCCCTGCTCCATGGAAGCACCTTTTCCTGACCCCCATGCACTGCTAACCCCACCAAGTATATTGCCACACCATCCCTGGTGGCACAGCAGCAGGGCTCAGCACCCTCCAGCAATTATTATTTTGGGTTTTTTGGGGGGGAGACAGCACTGAGCTGAAGCTCCCATCCCCACACAGCCCCGGCAGCGATGCCATCCCATGGGACATTCACCCCGGGGTCTCCTCTGGGGTGCAACCACAGTGCTGGACCCCTCTGCAGCAGGACTCAAGCTCTCACTTGGCCCCAGTCGCTCTGTGGCAATATACTCTGCTGGCCTGGGGCTTCCATGAGCCCCCCTCTCTGATGGAGGGGACAGTTCATAGGAAAATGCCAACTTTTCACCTTAAGCGTGGGCTAGTGAGACCTAAAACACAGCAAGGTTGGGTGGCAGTCAGCCTCCAGGCTGCTGCAGTCAAAAGGGGCCTTTCCAGAGCACTTGGCACCACTGCAGACGGTGTAAATGGTGTAAATGGTGCAACAAGCCCACAGCTCCCGTGGACGCCAACGAGGTGCCCCAGAGCATCTACAGCACAGGCAGCACCTCCCTGGTTAGAAAACAGGGCCTGCTAATGCCAGACTTGTCCAGGAACACAACCCAAGGGTTGCAAAGGGCTTTCCAGGCACTGCCCACCCCTGCGCCGTGGCTGACCTGCGGGCAAGAGGTGACGGGGCCGGTGCAGGAGCTCCAGCATCTCCTAGGGATGCCCCCTCCTCCGATTGCCACCGGCTTTACAGACCAAAACCAACTTGCAGAGCAGAGGAGGGAGGTTTGAACAACAGGGCTGTGATCCCCCTGTAGGAATTCAGCTAGGAAAGGGTCCCTGAGGTTTTGATCTCCATGACCTGGCGGAGCTCTGCGTTTGCACCACCCATTGAAAGACCACCCATGGTCTTTCGTTTTCCAACGCCACCCAACAAATCAGTGCTTGAAAGGCTCGGGTGTCTAAGGTGGAAACTGGGTGTCTAAGGTGGAAACCAGATGTCTAAGGTGAAAACTGGCAAGGGTGTGGATTGGGCTCAGCTGGCATGATCTTGTTGTACGCTGCACGCCGTGAGTCACGCGGGACTCCCAGGGAAAGGGAATTACCTTGCAAATATCCCAGGTTTACCCGATTCATCACATCACTGGCTGTTAAATTTGCTACATCCTCTACAGAACATACAGGGACAGGCACAGACATAAACAGAGAGAGAGAGAGAGGTCAGCAAGCCATGATTCGGCAAATATCAGAGACGAGCTCCTGCACTGCAGCCATCAAATGAGCAACAGAAAAAGGAAAGGGGGAGGAGGCAGAGCAATGTGTTCTTCCAAAACACCACGGGTGTCCAGACACTGACGGTGACACATGGTGACAACACACAGTCCCACAGGGCCCCGGGAGCCGCCGGTTCCCCCACCATGCCCATTGCCTTGGCATCCCCTGGAGCTCCCCCAGCTTTGCTCCAGCCCAGATTTGCCAGGTAGGCCTGGAGGAGGAGACAAATGGACACTGACCCAGCAAAGGGCACCTTGAGCATCCCAGGGTGGCCCTTTGGGACCCTCAGCCGAGGCCATGCAGGCAGGGACACTGCCTCTGCCCACAGCCCTGCCCATGCTGGGCACCCTGGCTCCCAGCTCCCCACACCCAGCAGTTGTGTGAGAGCTTTTCTAAGGTGGCAATGCCATTAGCTGTGCTCCTGACTCTGCAACGGAGCTGCAGGGCGCTGGAAGTCCCCCCAGAAAGGTAGCAGAAGCTTCCAGGACTAGCAATGTAGGGAGAACAGAGAAGGGGGGGACACACACACCATAGCAAACCCTCACCTGTGCCCTGTGCCCACTCTGTCCTGCCACAGGTCAGCTCTCTGTCCCCCCCTCCAGGGTGGCTGCTGATGCCCACAGCCAACTGCCCTCCACTCCAAACCCCTCCTGCACTGCATTGCTCTACATTTTTTCCTCCTCTTTCACATGGCTAAAGGGCTGCGAGGGAGAAGCCCAGATGGAAGAGGAGGAATCCCCAACCCCAGCCTCCCAAAATCACCTCCCAGCCCAGCCGGGGCACGGTGCCACCTGTGTGTGGGCAGGGGGCTGGACGGACGCTCTTCGAGGATGGAGCAGACAGGCAGCAGCACAGGATGGCTTAGAAGAAAGAAAGGAAAATAAAAACCAAACAAACAAACCAAAAAACCAAACCAACCAAGGAAGCTGTGGGCTACAGATGTGGTTGTAACCAAGGGGTGGGGGGTCGTCCCAGGGGGACACAGATGCCAGCATTGACGGGCGGGTGAGAAGCTTCACGAGAAATGTGGCTGCACGGAGGGACCCTGGGTCGTTTCACACGCGATGGAGCAAACCACAACGCCCTGTAGCTACCGAAATGTACTCCGTGGAAGGGTTTCATGAAGGATTTAAAGTCTAGAACAAAAGGGGTCTGCGCCAGCTGACGGGGCTTCACCTCTCCCTGCCGCGCTCCGGGGGCCTTGGCGTCAGAGTGTCCTAAGCCACCATTTCTGCATGGCCAGAGGGTGGGTGGCACGTGGGGCATCACGCCCCAGGGCTGCACGGGTCCTTTGTGGCTCCTCTGCCACTGCAAACTCCTGCCTGGACCCATCCCAGAGCCCCAACATGGGGAAGTGGGGAGGGGGCTCCATGCTGCGGACCCCAACCTTCAACGCACTCATCTGCAGAAGCACAAGCAAGCTGGGGAGTGAGGCATCGTGTCGCTCAGAGCCGGGTCTGCGCTGGCAGGGGCAGGCTGGGCACGGGGTCAGGCTGGGCACGGGGTCAGGATCAGTTTGGGGTCAGGCTCAGCTTGGGGTCAGGATGGGCGTGGGGTTAGGCTCAGCTTGGGGTCAGGCTCAGCACAGGGTTACCTGAGGAGCCCGCGAGCGGGATGCAGCACTGCAGAGCAGCACAGCCACTCGGCACTTACCGTACCCCGTGGTGGGCAAGCCCAGGTGCTTCATCCGGTTCTTGACCAGCTCGGAGAGCTCCTGGCGCTCGGAGCGGCGGTACAGGCTGAGGCGCTGCTGGCTGATCCACTCGGCTGTCTTGCTGGAGTGTTTGTTGCCCTTGCGGCTCAGCCGCCGTGCCCACTGCATGCTCTTGCGCCGCAGCAGCGGGTGCTCCGACTGGTCGCTGGAGCAGGAGTTCCTGTGGTGGCTGGTCTTGATGCCCCAGTGCTCCTTGACATCCTTCGTGTCCTCGCAGTCCTCCACGTTGATTGAGATCTGTGACTGGAAGCCCAGTAGGTCACGGGGAGGGACGGGGGGGTGGTCCTGTCTCTGATGGAATGGGATCTCTCCCATGGGACAGGATCCTTCCTCTGATACCCACACACTCTCCCAGCACATCATCTCTGTCCTGCTAAAACCCCCTGCCTGGTGGGACAAGCACCATCGGGTGGAGTCTGATGGGTGCCTGATGTCTCCTCTCACACCAGGAGCCCTGGGATGCCCCAGGACAGCCAGGCCCTGGTCTCTCCTCTTTCACCTCATAGCAGATGTGCTGCCATGTGCCCCGCACAGTGATCCCTGCTGCTGAGCAGGGACTCACAGAATCCCAGAATCCTAGGGGTTGGAAGGGACATCGAAAGCTCATCCAGTCCAACCCCCCTGCCAGAGCAGGGTCACCTAGAGTCCATCACACAGGAACGCATCCAGGCAGGGTTTGAATGTCTCCAGCCAAGGAGACTCCACAGCCTCTCTGGGCAGCCTGGTCCAGTGCTCTGGCACTCTCACAGGAAAGAAGTTCTTCCTGAGATTCACATGGAACCTCCTGTGCTCCAGTTTGCATCCATTGCCCCTTGTCCTATCATTGGTCATCACTGTAAAAAGCTTGGCTCCATCGTCCTGCCCCTCACCCTTTACATATTTGTAAACATGGATGAGGTCACCCCGCAGTCTCCTTTTCTCCAAGCTAAAGAGCCCCAGCTCCCTCAGCCTTTCCTCATAAGGGAGATGTTCCACTCCCTTCATCATCTTTGTGGCTCTGCGCTGGACTCTCTCAAGCAGTTCCCTGTCCTTCTTGAACTGTGGGGCCCAGAACTGGACACAGGACTCCAGACTCACTAACAAAGCAGTTGGAAGCATTTCTAGGACAGAGGCACCGTGCATTTCACCACATATCAACCCCCGGCTCCCTACAGCCGCTCCCTACCAAGATGAAAACTGAAGGTGTTTCCACCAGAGCCCAGCTCGCTCCCTGCTCCTCATCCCAGTTCATCATGCTCCAAGGCTGCCCAGGACTTTTGCCCTCCCACACTCCCGAGGCTCCCGGGGGACCGAGGGCGATGGTGGCAGGGGATAACGCCCAGTGGTTGGGTGCAAGCAGCACTCACCTGCGCTCTGATGTCGTGGGGCTGCAGCGGGGAAAAGGGAAGGAAAAATCAAGTGTCAGCCAGCAGCCAGGCAGCCCGGCCATGCCACATCCCTCTGTGCCCTGGGGACTTGCTGGCCCTACCTCGGAGGTGGCGAACATGTGTGACTCCGTCCTGTAAATCCCAATGGGAATCTCCGCGCTGGAGGAGCAAAGCTTCTGGAAGAGGCGGCCGTATGTCCGGATCCACAGGTCATCCTCAGTGATCTTCATCTGAGCAACAGAGGACCAACATCAGCTGCCTGTGTCATGCAGAGCCCGCTGAGGAGCACCTCGGGGCTGCTCCTGAGCATCCCTCCAGATCATCCATGCCAATCCCAAAAGTGAGATGGACTCCACAAAAAGACCAGGGGTAATTTCTGACCCCAGCCTTCAGAACAGGGACTTTAGTTCTTGGTAGCTCTTGGGCTTTCAGGTTCTTGGTAGTGCTGAGGTTCCCCACACACGATGCAGGGGAGTGATGACCTGGCACGTTCTGCTTGATGTTGTTTCCCCTCCAACTCCCCAGAAGAGGGGAACCATCCATCCCCCACACACACAGGGTGACAGATCCCACCAGACCCACAGGGACTTGGCCCGATGGTTTCAACCCACAGAGATGTGGCACCTACCGCACAGAGGTAGCCAGAGCCCGGCGTGGTGTCGAGACCCAGCAGCAGGCGAGTGATGGTGATCATGTAGTCCTTCACGAACGACTGGGGCAGACATTTGGGCAGGGAGCCGGAGAAAAGGTTTGCTCAGTTATTCACTGGGAGACGTGAAGGGCACCTGCAGCAGTGCATTACCCAGAGCCCATCGGGGACCCCCCTGGGGTGCCCATGCCATGTGGGGAGCTCCCTGTGGCCCCTTGCTGAGGGCTCTCACCTGGTAGAGCAGTGTGTCCAACATGCTGATGCTGAAGACCCTCCCGGCTGCAAAGGGCAGCCGGAACATGAAGGCCAGGTTGGAGCCGTTCTCTCGCTCTTTCTGGAGGAGGAAGGGGAGATGTCAGCACCCGTGGGGTCTCATACACACCCTTGCAGGGTGCTTTCACATGCCCCAATGTCTGGTTCAGGGGTATTTGCTCCCTCATCAGAAGCTTTGTCTCAGCATGGTGACCCCACTGCCCTCCTTACTGCAGACACTGCTCGAAACCTGATTCAGAGGTCCAGTGTGCCCAGCACAGCAACCAGCAAAGCAGCACAAACTCTGGCCACCACATAAATAAATACACAGAAGGAGGTAGTTGGTTCAAAGATCAACTGCCCATATATTTGTTTGCAGGTTCTCTCACGTAGACACACACCAACTATGGTAGCTGCAGCATGCAGGAGAGCACAGGACCTTGAGGAGCTCAAACATAGTCACTCTCAGTACTGACCTCCCGAAGGAAGACCTTCTCTTACCTTTTCTAGCTTGGAAAGGGCAAGAGAGTAACTGTCCTTGGCTCTGAACTGCATGAACCTCATGTTGGAGGGGTGGGTCAGCTCCGTGATGATGCTGAGGCTGGGGAAGAGCCTGCAATGGAGAGAGACCTGTTGTCCTGCAACACACTCAGAAGTGAGAAAAGTCCCTGCATTTAAAGCCTGAGAAAGACCAAAACCATCCCTGGGCCTCTCCGAGGTGAGAAACAGCCGATTAGACACCGCTTCCTAGACTGAGCCCAACCGCAGAGGTGTCCCACCACCCCCTCCACCACCCCAGCCACCAGCACCTTCCCACTCTTGTCTTCAGCAGAGGTCAGTGGCTGTGACAGAGCTGGAGCAGCAGTCACACCTCACCTGAACATGGTCTGGACGTTGACAATCGTCTTGGCATCCGCCATGTAGTCCTCCTCAGCACTCATCGTGCTCTCCTTGTCCACAACCACCAGGTTGTCAGCGTAGATGATGCCGCACTGCAGCAAGCTGTCCAGGCTGGGCAGTTCCCAAAGAGAAGAGCGCAGGGTCAGCCCTTGGGAAGGACACAGGGAAGCAGCACGCTGCGACACGCAGCGCTACAGCAAGCCCAGGCTGCTCCCGACCACCAGCTCTTCACCTGCTCTCATCTACCATCTATAGTACCAACCCTGGAGCTTCTCCTGGGATGACTCAAAAGTCTGGGCCAGGATAAATCATAGAATCATCAAGGTTGGAAGAGCCCTTCAGGATCATCCAGTCCAACCACAAATACAACACATTGAGGCATCACTGTAAGCAGCAACAGCCACACGAGGTGACACGTACTTGTCAATTGTGCCTTCCATGTAGTAAACCATGGGGAAACAACAGATGGCTTCCAGAAAGTGGTGCTCGGGCCTGGAGGAAGAGCAACAGAGAGCAAGTGGTTCAGCAAGTCCATAGGGCAAAGAAAGATACAAAACCCCCACAGGAGTCCCCAGGGCCAACACCAGCAGAGGTACCCAACCGTGGCACCGCTGTTCCCCCACGCTCCCATCCCCATGGCACGAGATGCCCATGAAAACACCCATGGAAAAGTACTTGCTTGTTGTCCAGCAGCAACACAATCGGGTTCAACTCCTTGCGGGACCGATAGTAGGCACGGAGGGGGACAATGAAGTTATAGAGCCCGTTCCCAGCCGTCTCCGCCGAAACGATGATCAGTTTGTTCTTGAACCCGTAGGCTTTGGCATCTTCATAGCTGTTGTGCTTGCAGCCCTGCGCGGTGGGAGGCAGCGCAGGGACTCAGCACGGGGCTGCCCACCCACCCACCACCTCCAGCTCCCCACCATACCTTGTCCAGCCTCAGGCAGCAGAACGGGGCTTTCTCGGGTAAAAGGTGGCAGAGCGTCGGGGAGCTCCCGATGTAGGGGGAGTTTGGGGGGTAGCCCTTCACGTACCTGCAGCAGGGAGAGAACCCAGCAGGGTGAGGACACCATGTGGGCTTTCCACACCTGTAACACTCAGACACTGGGAAAACCATTCCAAAGCAGCAGATGCAGGGCTCGAGCACATCGCTGACAAATGCTTTGGGAGGCTCTCCTGCAGCAGCTGGAAACTCTCCAGAATACACACATTGAGGAATCATTTTTGCTATGCAAAAGGGTGAGGAGACTGTGAATGGGCAATGTTCCCAGCACGGGTGGAGAAGGCGGCAGATGGGACCATTGAGTGATGTTGAAGGGAGACAGGACAGCAAGCTCCAGGAGGGGAGGGTGATGCTGAGTCAGATAAAGAAGCAAAGAACCTTGTGGTCCATTTTCAGAGTTTGTTTTGGTGAGCAGACACTTTAAAAATCACCATTTGTATTTTTGGTGGAACCAGAAGCAGAAATTTTCACTTAAAGAGCAGCTACAAGAGAACATGAATCAAAAGCCAATTTGTGAGTTTGCAGCTACTCGGTGAGCTCCTCACTCTGCTGTGACAGCACCCAAACAGGTCACCAGCAAAGCAAGCACTTACCTGGCTGCCACAGACCAACAGCTTTAGAGCTGGAGTAAATGTTCATTTTGCATTTTTTTTATTTATGTGCAATGGAGAGCAGGGTCCTCTTCCTGCCAGTGAGTGCAAGGAGGACTGATGGAACAACCCTGTCTGTCCCACAGCGATTCTGGCTCAGTGTGACTTTTCTGATACCCAGAGAAGACAGCTCCAAACCAGCCCAAAAGGCCAAGAGGTGGCTGCCCATCTTACAGAGGTTGGGGTGCTCAGGAATCATAGAATCATAGAATCATTATGGTTGGAAGGGACCTCCAGGATCATCAAGTCCAACCTTTATCCTATCATATTCCTAACCATTAGACCATCAGACCATGGCCTCAAGTGCCTCATCAACCCATTTTTTGAACACCCCCAGGGACAGTGACTCCACCACCTCCCTGGGCAGCCCATTCCAGTGCCAAGGAAGAGCTGAGAGGGGCTTGGCTTGAGCACCCTCAGGCGCCACTGACCACCAGGGACAAGGGTCCCTATCCCTCTGCTACCAGGGGCGGCTTGACTGAAGCCAAACAACTCACTCCACAACTGCTGACCCCTCCTCGTCTGACTGTGTCATCTCATCCTCCGACTGGTCGCTGAGCAGGTCACAGGGCAGCAGGGACGAGGTGTCAGCCAGCTCAAGGACGGGTGCGATGCTGGGCCGGCGGGTGCCCGAGCCGTTCTCGGCCGGCAGTGCCAGTTTGCTGCTGTTAGCGGGGCGGCACTCTGTGTTCTGCAGGTCCATGGCTACTGTACCTGGACACGGTGGGGAAGGAAGCACAGCGAACCCGCTATAAGGAGGTGAAGGCAGCAGCAGCAGCAAAGCCTCCTGGAAAAGCATTGTGCCCAGGCAGTGCTGCATGGGGATGAGGTGGAGCATGCAGGAGCATTGCACCTGTTAAATACAAGTATGAAGCTAAGCCAGCCCTTGACATGGGGAGTGCTGGCACACCACCCACCAGCCATCTCCTCCTGGGCATCACTGCGTGGAGCATCTCCCCAGGGACACAGCTCAGGCTGCTCCCACGGGGGGTGCAGGTGGCTGACCCTGGGGTCCATCACCCTCCCTGTCCCCCAGCCGTGGCCACCTCCTGCTGAGGCTCCTGGCTGAGCCTTGGCCAAGCAGGGGTTTTTAGGTGATCAGGAAAGCAGGAGGCTTCCCAGCAAGGACAGCTCAGGCACTGGGCTCGCCGGGCACCGCAGCCCTGCTGGCACTCACACCACGTCCTTCCCATTACTCCTCACCAAAGTCCCTCTGCAAACGGGGCACGTAAGGAGAACACTGACAAATGCTGCTCAGCAAAGTGCTCTGCGGCTTGCTGGGGGATAATCTATGCAAATTGCTGCTCAGGAGTACAAACGCATAAATTATTTGCCTGAAACATGATCTGCTTGTGCAGCGCACCCTCTCCAGGCAGCCCCAAAACTCACTTTCCCCAGATAGGAGCTGGCAGCAATGACTCATGGTATTTTTGATTTGCCAAAATGCAGCACTCGCTGCAGAGCCAGCGATGCTCTCTGCCGGGGTGTGAATCGTCAGCAGGAGTTAGGATGTGGCCAATGGCATTTACTCCTCCAGACAGGGCTTGGTGGATTTATGCAAATATTGTTAATGATAACGGACATCATAAGCTTGATCATGAGCTTGCTGAGAGCACCCAGGGTGCAAGGAGCAGTGTGTAACTCACTGCTGAGGTGACTGGGATGGGGAATGGGAAGGGTTTTTCAGTGGCTCCCAGCAATACTCGGTGAGGGCATGAGCAAGGAGTGTCCAAAATAAAACCAAACCTGGGGGAGGAGATGAAACCAAACCTGGGAAAGGAGCCAGGATCCTGCCCTGCCCTCCCGAGGAGGGAGCCCCCCAGCTCACCCATGCTGGCGATGATGCTGTGCACTGGCAGGCGGGACGGGCCATCGTAGCTGCCTCTCCCTGCAAAGCCCTTCTTCTTCTGCTTCTCCTCCTGCTTGAAGATGAAGGCAGAGTTCTCCTCCTTGGTGATGTTGATGTAGAAGCAGGTGTCAGACGCTGCCATGATGTGCCGTGGGCCGGGGTTCAGCAGGATGCTTTTGTTCTCCTCCCGCCGGATGCCGATCAGGCAGACACCATACCTGTACCAGAAACACCACATGGGCATTCACAGCTGGAGAAAAACCCCTCTAGGGCTTTGTCCTTGCATGAAGGACCTCGCAGCCCCCTCCAGCCCCAGCCCTGACCCTCCGAGGGGTCAGACTGGCAGATACACCCTGTCCACCCCTGCCCTCACTTCTTGTGTGCGTGGAAGGCAGCGTAGGTGAAGCTCTTCCCCTCATACTCCATGAAGAACTTGCTGTCACCCATCCGGATGTGGTAGACCTCGTTGCCCGAGCAGCGCCCGTACATCCGCTGCCACTGCTCCGGGGACTCCTGACCCTCCCTGCAACGACAGCAGCAGCATGCTGGGATGGGACCCCCTGGTGTTGGGATGGACCCCCAGTGCTGGGATGGACCCCCCGGTGCTGGGATGGATGGATCCCCCGGTGCTGGGATGGGACCCCCTGGTGCCAGGATGGACCCCCAGTGTTGGGATGGATGGACACCCTGGTGTCAGGATGGGACCCCCCCCGGTGCTGGGATGGGACCCCCCAGTGCCAGCACAGAGCCCAGCACACCAGCCAGCTCCCAGGGCAGAGCTGCATGGTGGGAACAGTGATGAGCGCTGAAGATGCCATCAAGACCAACCACAGTGAGATTGCAGCAAGTGCCTTTTTGTTTAAGGAGGGCTCCCAGGGTGAGCCCAGGCAGGGTTCAGAGCCTGTGTCAGCAAACAGCTCTGAGCATGGGGCGAGTGTCAACTGGCAACGATGGTTCATAACTCTTCTGATGGCACTTCACCCAAAATTCAGACATTTCTGCCCAGTCAAGGGGCACAGAACCCTCCCCACTGCTGGGCTGAGCTGGCAGAGCTCCTCCCAGCTCTGCTGGGTACAAACCCACCAGAGAGCAGAGGCTGAGCAGGCTGTGAGTTCACCCTCCCACCCATGGGAACATGCCAGGTCTCTGGAAAGCTGGTGTCAGCCAGGTGTCAGCCAGCCCATCGGCACCCGTGTTCTCCCTCTACATCAGCTTCTGCTCCCGACCTGCCTGGGGGTCCCAGGTCCCACCATGCTCCCTCAGATCTACCCCAGACCCCCACCCTCTCCCAGAGGCCCCGGTGCTGCCATCCCTCCATGCTGGGGCAGGCAGGGGCAGGCAGGGCAGCACTCACTGGCCACGGGAGGTGTGCACCAGCAGCGTGATGAGGGTGGAGGTGGCAGGGCAGACACAGTTCAGTGCCAGCATGGCGTATTTGCACTCCTCCTCACACACAACGTGATCTGAAAGGCAGAGGGGAGCATCACGGCAGGGAGTGGGATGGATGGGTTCCTCAGTTGGCAGTAATGATGGGGTGGTGTTGGGGGCCAGGTGCTTCCTCCTCCTGCCAATCCAGGAGGGCTTTCACCTGATCAGCATCCCATGGGGACCACCACGGATGGGATTAACGCAGACAGGGATACAGGGATGCAGGCTGGAAACCAGCCAGGTGGACACCAGTCCACCAAGGCCACCGCATCCATGAGGACACAGGGCCAAGCACACGTGGGACTGGTGTGGACCAGCTGGTGGGGAACCAGCTCTCCCCCAGGCCCCAGCTTTAGCCCCCCTGCCAACTCACCTGCAAACTTGACGTGAAACTTGTTTTCAGGCTTCAAGATCTGAACGTAGAGAGGACAGTTTGGGGCAAAATCTTTCACAGCCCAGGCTCGCAGGATGGTCTGGTGGTCCTAGCCAAGGAGAAGAGCAAGAGATACTTGTCTGATGGCTTATTTTCCCCAACCACTGAGATGTATGGCAAGGGCTCCTCCAACCACCGCTGCTAACGGGGGGTAACTGCCCTCTCCTGCTCCCCAAAACCCAGCACTGATGGCAAACTGGGACAGCAGAAGGAAGGCGAGCGGGGAGGGGTGCTGATGCATGTCCCCATGCCATCCCCATGTTTCTCCATGGTCATTCCCTGCCCACAGGGACCCTTCAGCAGACCCATGAGGAGCCACCACCGCAGGACTGCCAGCACCCTTGGCACTGGCCAGCAGCGAGAGCTGTCACCACTGCCACCCCTCCCTCTCCCTGGGCTCCAAACCAAGGTCTTCCCAGCAAAGTCCCTGCTCAGGCTGGGATAAGACTGCGTTAGGAGGAGGTTTTGGGGTGAGCTACCCCAGGGAGCACGGGGCGCAGAGCCTGTGTGGGTGCCCTGGGATGAACCATTGACCAATGAACCATCTCCAACCGTGCCACCACCCCCAGGCCTGGCTCACCGCCGCCGTGCGGTCCACCTCGTTCCGGCTGCTGAGGATGAAGCAGGCTTCTCCATTGTCCATCCTGCAAACACAGAGCAGTGACCCCATGAATTGCATGGGCTGGCAAAGCCAGGCACTGCCAGCCCCCCCATGGCACCCCAGGAAGCCAGGGGGAGATGCCCATCATCACGATCTGGACCGGCCTCGCCTTGGATGCACAGCACCTCTCCTTGCTCACTTGGCTCTCATGAGGTCCTGGTCCTTCAGCGCAGAGCCCTGGAGGTAGATGACTCGCTGCGACCACAGAGGGATCTGCAGGACCCGCCGCACCTGGATGTCCATCTCTGTTGGGCAAAGTATCACCACGTAGTAATCCTGGAAGAGAGAGGCTGGCGTGGGTGAGCCGAGCCGAGCCACGGGGCTTTGCTGCCTGAGCCAACAGCTCCTCTGGGGCTTCTGCCCACAGCAGCGGGGTTGCAACAAGATGATCTTTAAGGTCCTTTCCAACCCAAACCATTCTGTGATTCTGCTCTTTGCTCCTGGTGTGTGACAGCCCCTGCTGGAATGAATGAAATGCAAATCTGAAACACGGCTGTGATGCTCTGGTCCTGGGGAGCAGGAAGGGCACCATCATCTGCAGGAAGACCACTTAATATGTGGGGATACTCCAGTAAGTGCTGGGTAAGTCCCACTGAGGTTTAGTGATTACGTGTCCTGTTTCTGTCAGAGATCCTTCATTCAGCAAAGCCATCCTTACATTGAGAAAAGTCCCTCTGGTCCCTCTCCATGTGCTTACACAGTGCTCCAACAGGCCTGCACAGACAATGGGGTGGCTCAGGCAGAGAGAGCCCCACCACTGAGACAGCAAAGCGAGGTGGCCCTGGGCTACCACTTGTCACCTCTCCTTGGCTGGTGCAGCTCCCCAGGGCTGGGCTGGATGGTTTTCACCTTATTCTTTGCCACATCCGCTGTAGCTGGGCAGGGCACTCCCCACCAGCAGTGACCCTGCCGTGCCCAGCAGGGCTGCGAGCCTGACAAGGGCATGAGTTGACTGAGCACAACGTGGCATCACGCCTGGTCCTCACCTGCAGGCGCGGGTGGGCGTAGAACTCGTTGAGGAAGTCCATGAGGAGATCGATCTTGAGGGAGCTGACACAAAGCACGACGTGTTTCTCCGTCTGGGCACGGTGACGGCTGTAGTTGCCTCCCGACTTCTGCCGCTCCATCCACAGGTAGACGAGCTCCTCGAACTGCAAACGAAGGCAGAGAGCTGCTGTCCCCATCGCAGGGCTGCCCGGGTGTGGGCTCTGCATCCATCCCCATCCTTGGCTGCGCGGGTCCAACCTGGAGCGGCAGCACCACCAGGGCGACGCAAATCATGATCACGACCAGGAGCTGGGAAGGCCAGATCTTTGGTGTCACATCTCCATAACCCACGGTGGAAAAGGTTACGATGCAGAAGTAGAAGGACTTGAAGAGGGAGAGCTTCTCACCCGCTCTTTCTAAATGCTGGATGCCACAGGTGCTGAGGGGTGAAAGCACAGAGCACAGCGAGTGCTGCCCTGCCCTGGAGATGGGCAGTCCCAGCACACCACCCCCTCCTGGAAGCCCAGCCAGGCACCCCTGGGAGGCAAGGAGGTGGTTTCCCTGGAGGAAGAAGGTGGTTCAGTGAAAGGAAGAGCAACACTCACCCTGTGAAAACGAGACACAGGAGGGTGCAGATCAGAATGAGCACCTGGTTGAACATTGCTGATTGGGTCCTTTGGATGGCTCGGTGCAGGTCATTCTGAGGAGAGAGGAGAGGACTCACCAGCTCAGGGAGGCTGAGAGTAAAGTACTCCTCTGAGCAACAGCTGCTGGCTGGCAGGCTCCAGCAATGCCACCCCCCCCAGATGGAGCTCAGGCCAGAACATGGCCCTTGAAAAGAGATGTAGGGATGTGCATTTCTGTGAGCAGGTCTGGGCTCTGCTGCCAGGAGAGACAGCTCAAGTGGGCACATAGGAAGGGCTGGAATATCTTGTCCTGCTGAAATAGCACATCCTGGGGACAACCAGAGGCCATCCCCGTCAATGGATGGTCAGCAGAGTTAAGGTGACTCAGGCACCAAAGGGCTCCTGCTCAGTTCCACAGCCTGGCATCACCAGCTGGCAAAGCCTCACCTCTCACTGAGCCCAGCACAGCTGCAGGCACTGGGCACCCAAAACCTCCCCAAGAGTGAGGGGCCCCCACTGACCACACCACTCTCAGCACCCCCCAGGGCAGAGGGACCCAGGGCAGAAGCAGTGAAGCAGTGGGATGTGTCTGGTCACTCACAATCATGTTCTCCAGGGCATACTTGGCAAGCCAGCAGTTCAGAAACACGGGAATGAACAAATTCCGCAAGGGAGGCCAGAATATCTATGAAATAAAGAGTTACTCACAGAAAAATCCATGCTCTCTATCAGAAAAAAGCTATTAAACAGCTAATTTGAGCCCTGCCGGGAAGGATCCATCTCCAAACTAAGCACTGAGCACAGAGGCTGCCACCAAATGTGGCCCCACTCCCCTGGCTGCAGTGGAGCCGCTGAGAAGGGAGGATGGGTTTGGGGATAACGCTCCAGAGAAAGTGGCTATGTTGAAAAATATTGAAGAAAACAATTTCCTGCCAGCTTTACTTGGCCAGAAATCCATTTTCCTTTATTTCACCACCAAAACTACGGTACTTCTTAAACTTAAAGCTGATTTAAAATGTCACCAGGAAGCACTCACCGTGATAATAAATGGCACCGTGTTGATCATCTCAAGGATGAATGAAATGCGAAAAATCTGTTCCCAGATGTTCCCCTGAGGAATTAAAAACAAATGATGAATAAGCTTCAAAACCTGCCAAACGAGAATTCAAAAGTCCCCACTCTGCCACAGCCCCTGCTGCTGCCCAAAGCCAGGAGACAAATCTCCAGGCAAGGACAAGAATGAGAGCAACTGATAGAGATCCTGGCACTCAAACCAGGTGAGTGACACCAGGTCTGAGTCTCTTCTGCCAACTGTCCCAGGGACCCTGAGAAGATGCCATTTGTTAAGGTCACTTTTCTTGGCTGTTTTAAGGGGCTTTGATCCAAAGGAGTCAGCCTGTGCCTCTACCTGTCCGGCTTGGAGCAGTGCCTGGTGCCTCCAGAGCCAGCAGGAGTCACGCTGCTGAGCTCCACTCCAGGTCCTCAGCCTCAGGAAACTCAGTGTGCACCCATCTGCCCCCCCTAAAAAGACTCTTTGCAAAACAGGTCTGAATTTAAAGGAATGTGGAAAAAATAGAGGTCCCCTAGCTCTGCTCTGCCAAACACTTCTTCAGCTGCCTGAGGGGGAATGAGAAAGGAAAACAGCTGCAGGCAGCTGAGACATCACTGATGTCCTCCCAGGATGCTTCAGGCTTCAACAGCTCAAGGACAGAGATGAATTCCTGCCGGGGTCGGATCTGTGCATGGCTGCCCCCGCCCACCCTGGGCACTCACCTTGTAGCTGAGATAGATGAGCAGCATGGTCTCCAGAAAGCTGATTAAAGCTATGCTGACCTGCAGGGACAGACAAGAAGGGCTGCTGAGGGCTCACCCTGTGCCATGAGGAGCCCATGGGTATGGCAGACACAGGCCTGTCCATCCATTTGATTTCCCTGCAACCCTCTGTTGCCATGCAGGAGGTGCAGACAGCCCTGAGCAGCAGCTGATGGGATCTCAGCCCTCTGGAAGCTGCTTGGCCTGAAAACAGCCCAGTCCTGGTCCAGCTGCATCCAGGCTGGGCAGGAGCTGAGCCAGCCTCAGGATTTTATCTCCTTACAGCTTTCCCTCCCCTACCAGCACCCAGGACTTTCACCCAGAGCCATGAAGCCCCAGCTCATTCTCTGCTCCCCCTGTTGCCCCTCGCTGCTGTGGGCAGAGGATGCCCAGAGATCTGCCAGCAGCAGAGCTCCCACCCCAGCTCCTGCTGTGCTCCTGTGTGAGCTCTGGGCACTCACCTGCACAGCCCACAGTGGTGTTTTTCTGTCCACCCAGAAGATGTGCGACCTGCAAAGAAAATTCAGGATGGATCTAAGCTGTAGCCCACCCAGCAGTGCCTTCACCCCCCCACCAAACGCAGATCTGCAGCCATCACTGATGCACGATTTATTCAAGCAGCCTCTGTGCTGGGAATGAGCCATTCCCAAGGGTGCAGCCACAGCCACTTGGTAACTGATTTGATCCTGGGATGCTGCTCCACATCCCTCAAGCAGCCCCATGACCAAGAAACAGCCACGTCCATCACTGTGTCCCTGCATCCCAGCAGAGCTGGACCCCAGCGCTGGAGCAACTCTCGACTCACCAGTTTATCTTCGTGGACTGGTTGAATGCTGTGTAATTCTGCTTTTCACATTCCCAGCTAGAGAAGGGAAAGGAAAGCAGAGGAAAGCAGTCAGCAGGGAGGAAGGAGGAAAAGGGGTGCTGGCCTGGTATCCCTGGGCTCTTGGGATGCCCTCACTGCTCTGTTCTGATGCTCAGGGAGGCCCCTGGACAATTCCATGGGCACACTGGTCTCTATAGCCAGGGCTTTCCACAGGAGCCCATCTCACCTGGGCAGGTTTTATCATCTTATTACTGGAAAACATGACCCACCAGTAGCAGCTTGCAACCTTTACAAAGAGAAAATGGAATTGCTGATTCTCCCAGCTCGTGGGAAAAAACCCCCACGCTGTGTGTGAGCTAAACAAAGCAAGGACATTAAAAATAGGCTTATGCTGCACCCCGGAGCAAAGCTGGTGTATGTAATCATCTGTCACCTCGGGGAGCTAAGTGACACAACATATTCCCTTCCCAAATGCTTAAATGGGATTTGGCATCAGTGTCTTCAAGGGCGTCAGGACTCGGAAGACGTTGCATGGTGACACCAGCACCCGTGAGCTGCACCCCTGACCGCTGGAGCCGGACACAAACCAACGCGACGCTGAATCTCCCCACCACCTTCCCCCTGTGCGCTGCGGGGGGACACCCGCACCCCCGCCCACGGGGCCGAGCAGGGAGAACTCGGATCTGTTCGGCTGAAACACCGATCCGACCAGCGAGAGGGAAGGGAACCACGGCGGGACTTCACCCCGCTGCCAGGAGCTGCCACCGCATCCCCACGGCGCGGGGCAGGGATACCGCCCACCCTGGGGCGGGGATGCGGGAGGCGGGGATGGATGCGGGGGGAGGAGCCCAGCAGCAGCAGCAGCACTCACCAGCCTATGCCCTCCTCCGGGTTGTCGAGCAGGACACGGACGATGTAGAGGAGGCAGGTGAGCAGCTTCAGCGAGAAGTTGAAGAGCCGGATCCTCAGACCTGCAGCAGAGGGGAGCACGGCATGGGCCAGGCACTGCACCCTGTGCACCCCCTGCACACCACAGCACAGCCTCTTTAGCTTCCACAGCTTTGTAGGGTCCCTTGCACTGCAAGACCCCGCTAAGCCCCACAGGGGAGCTGCAGGAATCCCAGGGCAGCACTCAAACGTTGCTCACACTTTGCTCGGGGCTCTACACGTGCTACCCCGTGTCAGAGCTATAGGAGGCTAACACAGAAATAGACAACCATGAGTCAGCTCCTTGCTGGCCCCAATAGATGCAAGAGACAAAGGAAGGAGCTCTGGAGTGTGTCCCTCTCATCAGCAGGCATCCATTCAAAAACATCAGAAGGCAAAGCCAGGGCTCCACTCTGCTCCCTGTGCTGCAAACACCTCGCAGGAGGAGGGACAGCGAGCAAAAGCTGCTGC
>VZRW01013715.1:89742-104684 GCA_013398125.1 Aegotheles bennettii | reverse complement strand
CCCCCCCCCCCCCAGCCAGTGCATCGGGTTATTACTCAAATTACAAGTGAGAAATTCATCACATTTTCATTAAAAACTTCCCCGTGGGCACCCTATTGTGCTGCACTCCAGCTTTTAAACAAGTTGACAGGATGCAGGAAGGAAAAATGTGAATTTATAAATTAACGAGTGGGCTCCCTCCAGACAGCTAATGACATCTGGGAGAAAGAAAATTAAAACACCATTAGTCAAGTGGAGGCTAATCTGGAGGGCTGAAGCAGGAGGGGGTAAGTCACCTCCTGCCTCGCCTGTCCCCATGGCCATGGGGAGCATTGCTGGCTCTGTGGCAGGGACATTTGCTCCCTGCCATTCCCAGGCAGCTCCTGATGCCCACCCTGCTCCTGGTCAATTTATCCCAGCTGGTTCCCATGCTGTGTTTGTCCCCAGGGAGCAGCGGTGACAGGCAGTGTCCCCTCCTCCCTGTGCAGCCGTGTCCCCCCACACCAAGTTGGCCAACACCACCCAAGAGAAAGGCCAGGAGGCAGCAGCAGCCCAGCGCTGGGGACACCCGGGGCAGCCACCAGCAGATGGCAATGGCTTCTCGTCCCGAGAGGACAGAGCACTCACTCGATCGCTGGTTTTTGATGAAGAAGAGCTTCAGCCGCTCCTTGAAGGTGTTTTCATTCACATAGAACTCGACCTGTACCCTGCGGGGAAAGCACCCAGAGGAGTCCATCAGCGGTGGGAGGTCAGACCTGGAGCCCCCCAGGAGTCCCATCCCTCTGTCCCACTCTGCCCACAGCAGCTCCCAGGCTCAGCCCTGGGCTCCCAGCTGCTCCCACTGTACTGGTACCACCCACCATGAGCACCAAGACGTGGTGCATTGATGACTACCAGAGCAGCAGATGCCACCCACGGAGCCAGGTCTGGTTTGGGTCAAGGGCTTTGCTTTCATTCATGTGCATCCAGCTGACTTCAGACTCGCAAACTTCTCCTTCTCACACACTTTATAACATTGGAAGCCTCTCAGAAAAGCAGTGGCCTGGAGCAGTCTCCTCCTGAAATGTTTTATCTGCTCCAATCCCCGTGGCTGCAGTAGAGCAGGAGCTGGTGAGGGCAACGTCCATGGTACCTCCCTGCCCTGGCTCTGCCCGGGTAGGAGCAACATTCAGCATCGAAGGTGTTAAAAACCAAATCTGATCTAAAAGCAGAAAAATTCCCTTTGTTGCTAAGATACCACATTTGGCCATTCCAGAAAAAAACAGGAGCTGCCAACCAATTCCAAGCGTCACTTGGCATTCGAAGGCACCCGTTGCTTGTGTCATGGGGACACATCGCAGGAACCAGCTGGGAGGAACTCCAGCTGAAACTGGAAATGCCCCATCCACCACTGTGACCATCACTTCACCTGCAGCTGCTCCAGTTGCCCTCAGGGACCCCAACTGCAGCTCTCCCACCAGTCCCACGTGCCGGGTGGATGTCACAGCTGCACAGATGGGGAAAAGCCTCCCCAAGGCTGGAGGTTCCTCACCACGGATGCTGGGATCCAGCACACCAGATGAAGGGTGTGCAGGCAAAACTGGTCCCTGCCCAGCTCATCCACCGCCCACCTCTCCATTGCTTTATAAACGACCGCAGCCCTTTACAAACTCACTCACACACAGCAGGCTGGGTTATAAATCACACTCCTGCCTGCTAAGCACAGCCTGAAAGGGATTGGCTTCCTCATGTCTCAGCTTCGGACTGTGTGAGCAAGACAAAGCCTGTTCATTACTGTTACAGCTGCTAATGGAGTTAAGTGCAACGAATTAGCCCTATTCCCCTACTTCAACAAGTCTCTTAAGGAAGTGCTACCATTATTACTATTTTTTTTTTTACCTGTTTGGAAGAGGGTCATCAAGATCACACCAAACGGGCACACTGCCAAGCCAAGGTGAGCAAAATCACAGTGATGGTCACTGAACCCACCGCCCCGGTTCATCGTGCCCATGCAGCCCCCGCACACGCGGTGCCAGCTCTGGCCAAGTGTGGATCATCACTTATCAGCAAGGGGCTGCTACTTGCTCTGACAACAGAGAGACAAACAGATATTTTCTGAGTGCTATGGTCAGGCAGCAAGCTGGGAAGGGGTTTTATAAGACCCTCATTGCTCAGGAATCCCTCATCTCCTGATGCAGTCTGGTACCCACCAGCACCTGCTGGCAGCGGCACAGCCCAGACCAGGGGTGGGTGAGATGCACCTGTCTGAGCCCCTCTGGCTGCAGAGCTGCTGCAGGCAGGCCAAGGGGCTCCATGCTGCAGCGTCCTCATCTTGTCCCCACTGATGTAGCCAGAGGGGAAAAAAATCAGGAGGCTTCACTGGGAAGCCAACACCGAGCTCCGGCTGCACCCTGCCCAGGTCCCTCAGCGGGATGTCACACACTTGAGCAGCTCTGTGACAGAGGTGACAATGACCAACAGCCTCAGTGGGGCAGACACCAACCCCTGTTGGGACATTTGGCATCAGTGCTGGTTACAGTGCTGGGTGAAGGATGCCCAGGGACGGCCGGCAGTGCTCGGCAAACCCATCAGCCACAATGCAAGCACATTGCTCCTCACCAGGACATTTCACAGCATCAAGTGAAGGAAATGCTAAAAGGCAAATGCAGCTGAGGTGGCAGCAGTGGGGTTTCACCAAGAGCAACCCCCTCACCCAGGCTACCCAGCCAGCAGCAGCTGGGACAGGAGCTGACCCTGTGTCACCCTGATACTCGCAGGGAATGGGGACCAGCCAAGCCTGAGGGGCAGGGAGGGCAGCTGTGGGGCTTTGCACTGCCCCCAGTGCGTGTTCAACAGCCACACCGGTAGCACAAGAAGGGAGCAGGGAGGTGGGTGGGCGACCACAGACCCTGCTGTGGGGACAGCGAGGTGAGCCCTGGCAGCACAAACACACAGGGAGGGAGCAGGAGAATTTACGAGCACTGGCTGAGCCAGCACGATGCTGTAGGAGCGAGCAGCCATGAACACAGAGCTCTGCAAGCACGGCTTTAACACCTGTTAAAATTAATCGGCTCCGAAGCCAGGCTTGGCAAAAAACTTATCTGTGTCAGGGCATAAATCAGCAGCTGCAACAGCTCACGACACTGCACACAAGCTAATTGCTCCTTCTTATTATTAAAAATGCCCAAGAAATGCTAAAAATTGGCCGTCAGCTCTGTCGCGAGCGCTGGGCACCCAATTCATCAGAGTCCCTGAGGATTCACCGCATCGAGGGGAGGGAGACTGCAGGGAACACGATTCCTCTCCCAGACGTTCCCTTCAGTACCAAAGAAACAAACAGCCACGTAAATCTCTGTCGCCAGACAGATGGTTTGCTGATCTATAGTGCTGCAGCCCACCTCGAGACTATGAATATAAACGCTGCCGGAAAAAAGAATGGAATGATGAGAAGGGATCTAACTTCTAATGACAAAGTAGCCCATGTAGTCATCCGTCATAATGGCCGCAGGAAGAAGAAATACTTGGAAAGCAACTGAAGCGGATCTCGGGGGGGTGTTTATCACTGTAAAGAGATGAAAATAAAAGCACACAGAAAGAATGAGTTCCTGTGCAGACAACCTGGCCTCACTGCTTGCTCCTGCAGCCAGGACCCCACCGAGCCCCAGCAGTGATCATTCCATGAGGTGACAGTCCCATGGGGCTGCTGTCAGGGGGGAGAGGGAGAGCTTGGTGTGATGGGGACAAGGACATTACCCCAGCACCCACTCTGCTGGCACCCAGCTAACACGCCCCAGAGCCCACCCACAGCTGGACGGGCGAGGGCTTTCTCAGGCAGCAGCAACCATCAGAAAGCACCAAAGCTCCTACTCCATTTCCAGCTGAGGGAAGGAGATGACATCATCTAAAACATACCCTTCAATTTTGTTGTCAGAAAGTTAACTTCAACTAAAAATCAAGCTAAACTCTGACTGCATCAACCGCCCCAAAACACACCCCCTGCCAGGCTCTGCCACCACTGCAGCTCAGCCCAGCTGGGCCATTCCAACCACCCCCTCCCTGCTGCCATGGCTGGGCATCCCTCCTGCATGCTGGGCATCCTTCCTGTATGTCCTGCATCCCTCCTGCCAGCCGAGTATCCCTCCTGCATGACCTGCATCCCTCCTGCATGTCCTGCATCCCTCCTGCATGTCCTGCATCCCTGAGCTTGAGGCTCAGACACCTGCTGATGGCAACACAGGCACAACCCCCCGTGTGCCAGCCCACTGGATTGCCTTCAGAGATGCTCTTCCCTTTTTTCCACCGTTTTCTTGATGGTGGCAGGTGTTTAGGTACAGAAGCGACATCAACTGAGCTTTGTGTACTGAACCCCACCTCTGATCCACACCTTTGCCAGCCTCCACCTATCCTGGAGGACAGGGACCAGCCATGGTCCTTCCCACGGGAGCTCCTGGCTTGGCAGCGCATCCAGTCGCTCCCAGCACGCGGCTTTGAGATGGAAAAGGGGAATAGAAGTATGGCTGTGTGCAAACAGCAAACCTGGGCACCTGCCAAGGGGAGAAACAAGGAACAGGCTGCCCCCACGCTCAATAAGCAGTAATTGAACAATTACTCACAGGAGGAAGGCTGTGGGTTTCACCAGGGCTGTAGCGGTTCCGCGCCGCTGAGCGTGCAGGAGCACAGCTTTGAGACAGCACGGGGCTGCACGGCTCCAGGGGGGCATCTCCCAACCCAGCCCCGTGTCCCCTGCATCATCCCTGTGTCCCCTGCAGCCCCCCTGTCCCCTGCAGCCCCCCTGTCCCCCGCAGCGACACAGGTTGGGCAGGAGGCACCGCACTGAGGGCAGAGCATCTCTGCTGAGCCAGGGATGGCCGGCCCAGACCCACGCTGCAGGAAAGGCTCCCCGGGTCTGTGGTGATCACAAATAACTGCTGCTGCACTGCTTGTTCTTGTGCTTGTCATTAGGGAGGACGCTGCAATGGAAATGGGATTTTTCTCAGTTCCTCGTTCCCTGAAGGCAGCTATAATCCCTCTCCAACTGCACTCAGCAGTCGCAGAGCTCATTTTCACGCACCAAACAAAGCCCTTGGGGCAGCAGGATGCACCCAGGGGTTGGAATTGGAGATGTCTCCATGCCAGTGCTCTCAACACCAAAGAGCCAGGGGTGGTGATGCACAGCGGGGCTGGCAGTGCGACACCCACCCGGCAGCACCCTGCGCTCCCAAAAACACCAGTTGGGCTCCGAGGACACGCGGCTCCAGCCATGGGCCCTGGGGCAAGGACACACTCATCCCCCGAGCCAACTTCCCACTGCTTCTCCCACCCCAGGGCTCATCAGCCTCACGGATGCACGGAGCAGCACCAGCCCTGGCCTCACTCTGCTCGCGGCCAGGCAGCGGCACCGCTTGCTCTTAATGCAATAATAATGAAAATAATAAAGATTAAAACCCAGAAACAGAATAAGCAACGGAATAACACGCTGTGTTTTGTTTGGCTTATTTGTTTTGCAACATTGGAGATTGACACTCATGAGTCTGCTCCTATAATTGCCTCTCCTGATGAATCTGGATTGTTTAATTAGAGTCTGCGCATGGAGCTCATCGTTAATGGGTAATCATCAATTTGCTGGCAAGGATATCACTTCTTCCCCAAGAAACTTGTCTGTGGTGGGGAACCAAGGCTCCTTCAGAAGGGTTTGCTGGTCCCATACACAACTCCTTGCTGCCAAGAGCAGTGAAGGACCCACCTCGTGCTTAGCAGCTCCCTTAAAAGCAGAAGAATCCCAGAATCCTAGGGGTTGGAAGGGACCTCGAAAGCTCATCCAGTCCAACCCCCTGCCAGAGCAGGGTCACCTAGAGTCCATCACACAGGAACGCATCCAGGGGGGTTTGAATGTCTCCAGCCAAGGAGACTCCACAGCCTCTCTGGGCAGCCTGGTCCAGTGCTCTGGCACCCTCACAGGAAAGAAGTTCTTCCTGATATTCACATGGAACCTCCTGTGCTCCAGTTTGCATCCATTGCCCCTTGTCCTATCATTGGTCAGCACTGTAAAAAGCTTGGCTCCATCATCCTGACCTTCACCCTTTACATATTTGTAACCATGGGTGAGGTCACCCCTCAGTCTCCTTTTCTCCAAGCTAAAGAGACCCAGCTCCCTCAGCCTTTCCTCATAAGGGAGATGTTCCACTTATCCATCACTAACCCAGAATCCATCACTAATTTAAAGCCAAGGCTGACCACTGCCCTTGGCAGCACGTATTGCCCCAAACCTCGGCTCACAAGACACCATGCACACACACACCCCCAAGCTCCCCAGACTGTGGGGTTTTACCCTTGGCAGCCCCCATCCCCTCCCCGCAGCACCGGCGCGGGGAGATGCACGCGGGGAACTTACTGCGAGAAGGAGGAATCCACGCTGAAGTCCTCGGCGTGAGGCCTACAGAGTGAGAGCATCCAGGAGGTGAGGGACACGGAGAGCTGCCAGGCAGAAACCAGCACGACAGCCGGAGCCCAGGGAACACCAGAGGGACAATGGGACACACCAGTGCTCAGCTAGGGCTTGCACCGTGTCCCTGCCAAGGTCCCCATGGTGGAGATGCTGGGGACCTGGTGATGCTCTGGTGGCTTTGTCAGTGTACAGACCATTTAAGCACTCAGCTCCACAGATAAAAACATTTTATATGCTTTTTTGTTTTTGTTTTTTATCGAGTCTCACAAACTGTGTGGCTGCTCTGTCTCCAATCAGGGTCACACTTTCTGCAGAGAAATTAGGTTCAGAAAGGTGCTGGCTGGGGTGCTTCTCGGAGCCTGGCACTGCATTTCTCCTACACACACCTCCATGGAGCTGATGTTACACACAGAAGTGATGATCAGAGAAGGGAAAACAAAATTTAAAAAACCAAATAGCAGAAAGGAAGGATGGGGGTGACACAGGGGGAGGTGGCAGGGGGAGAAAGCAGAACATGAAGATGTACGAGAGTGGATGGGAGGTGAAGGGCCCATGTTCATGTACTGTACATCCCACAGCCAGCCACACAGTGCTATGGAACAAAGCAATTGCAGCTGCCAAGGGAAAAAAATTCCCTGTGCAGAACATGGCGCTATCTTCAAGACACATCCATCCCCATGGATGGCCACAGGTCCCCACCCCCGTGGGCATCAGATGAGACTGCTCCCAGTGCATCCCTGAGCCCTTCCCTGTCACCCAGTGCCCAGCAGTGCCTCTCTCCTCTCCTGATTTGAGTCTGGGCAATCGAGAAACAGAACCAAAGCAAAGGGGCAGTTGCAGCTCATACAGGTTTTTCTTGTATTTTGCTTTGTACTTTATGAACCCACAGCCCCCCAGTGTAGTTCAAATGAAATAAAAGCAATAAATTCACATTTCAATTAAAACGCGAGTCCAAAGGAAAGCTAAGCCATGCCTCAGCTAGCAGGCACACAGAGCAGCCTCCCTGCGACCTGATTTAGGTTCTCACTACTCTTCTTTTATTACCTGTGTGAAGCACAGCACCCTGGAGCCAAAATGTCTGCGGGGAGCACAGGTTTTGCATACTGGAGCCACCATCCTGGGCAACATCGACAGCGACGTCCCCCTGCGCCAGAGCCAGGAGACCCACAGGAGATGCTCAACTTAGAATCATAGAGTGGGTTGGGTTGGAAGGGACCTTAAAGCTCATCCAGTGCCACCCCCTGCCATGGGCAGGGACACCTCCCTTGGTTGTTCCAAGCCCCATCCAACCTGGCCAGGGGTCCCCCACCTCCCTGCAGCTCAGCCCTGGCTGAGCCTCCACCACCACTCCCAGCTCCTAAGGAGCCAGGGGGGCTCCTGCAGGCATTCCAGCACTCCCAGCTGGGGTTTGTACCCCTGAGGTCGCACACCCAGCCTTGCCCACAATAATCCCCTTGCAGAAAGGAAGCTCTTGACCTGCCATTGTCTCCCCATCCCGCTAATTCTTAACTTGCTGGTGCAACGATCACAGAGCACCGAGTTTGTTCACACCCAAGTGATCTCTCATGCCACCTCTCCCAGCAATAACCAGCCCCGGGTTTGGTCTATCAGCTCTGCCATCCCTCAGAGCAGCCCTGGCATTTATTAACAACAAACAAACCAAACTTTTCTCCAGCCTCCCTCCTGCCACATTGGATTATCCCACAGGAGCGGCAGGGGCTGGCCAAGCCCCTCCACTTACCTTTGGTTTTGCACAGGAGCCTTCTACGCCTCACAGAGATGTTTATGGGGGAAAAAAGCAGCAAATGATTTGGTTTTCTCTTAATATACTGCCAGCTGGCAACCAGGGAGAGAACAGGGGCTTATTTGAGCTGCAGCTCCTCAAGGCAGAAGAACACTCCTGCAAACCAAGCAGCAAGGGCACACTGAATCTCACAGCACAGCAGGGTCCTGCAGACCCTGAAGGTCTGGTGTCACCATGGCTCCTGGAGCAAGCCACAGGCTCACGAGGCGAGTAAACATCTCTCTTACAAAAAGGCACCATGAATAAAAGAGACTTCAAAGTGATGGGCAGACCATAAACCTCCCCAGCTGTGGCTTTGGCCGCTGTGCTGTGGTTAAAGCACATGTGATTAAACAGTAACAAAAAGGTGCTCTTGGCTTCCAACAGAACAAACTGCCCTGTGCCAGTCACGGGGGGAGGAAGGACCTCCAGATGTCACTTCTTCCCACCAGGCACCGAAATCCTCATTAACAGTCTAATTGATGAAAAAATATAGACTTTTAAAAAAAGAAACCTAAAAATAACTCCAGTTCTCATCTGCAAACCAGCTGTTTTCCAGAGCCCGAGAATTTTTTTGACGTCTCACCTCAGTGAGTTTATTTTGCCATGGAAAGGCCCATTTTCTGCAGGGAGCAGGATGGACAGACAGCTCCCGGGATGCCCAGCACTGCCCCATGGCTGAGCCACCACTGCTCCCACCCCAAGCTCCCAGCCAGGCACCAGCTTCAAACCTGAGCTCCAGTGACCGCACGGAGCTGCTGCCCCAGCACAACCATTCCTGTCCCCCCCTTGCTGCTCCTCCCAAACTCCAGCCCAGCCTTGGAGGACTCATCCACAGCATCACTTATAGAATCATCGAGGTTGGAAGAGATCTTCAAGACCACCCAGTCCAACGACCTACCCACATCACCACTAATCCATATCACCCAGTGCCACATCCAGACACCTCTGGAACACTTTGGCAGTGAACCCAGGTTAACCACCAGAGAGGGTTCACAGGAACCCTTACTGCACCATCTCACTTGAAAGAGTAGATTTACAACATACAGAACTAAAGCCATTTAACAGAGTCAGAAAGGTTACACGGGCTGTTAATGTGTTTTAAAGAGCCCGAGGAGAGCGAGCTGTCAGATCCAGTGCCCTCCAGCCCCTGGTCTCGAACGCCTCCGAGGCAGGGGAGCTAAGATGAAGGCTTCCCAAAGTGATGCTCATCCTCTAAGATGCAAGACACACCACGGTTCCTACCACAGTGACAGTGAGAAACTCATCCCCCAGAATAGCCTGATGTGTGAAGGACAGATGGGAGAAGACAAAAAAAGAAGTGAAGAGAGGGAGAAGGAATGAACAAGAGGAAGGGGAAAGGGAGAGGAAGATGCACATGTCCTGCTCCCAAATGTGTGCGAGAGGGGAGGGCATGTTCAGCGTCCCCACCTGCGGGACGGAGCAGGGGTGACCCCAGGGATGGGACTTGAGCCCCAGCACCCCTGGTCTGGAGGAAGCTGCAGGCAAAGTCACCCCAGCTGCACCAGAGGGATGGACCCTCTGAGGGCAGGACACGGGGGGCCCTCAGAGGGCAGGACACGGGCAGTGAGAGCATGGCTGCCTCCCCCCCACCCAGCAGCACCTCAAGGGGCTCTGGCTTCATCACAGAGGCAGTTCTTTTCCTTGGCATTCCTCTGCAAAAACCTGCATTGCAACCGAAGTACAGAAAGTTTTGAAGGGAAGAGGGAAGGGTGCCAGAAGCTTAGCGTGTCCCGCTGCAGCCAGAGAGCACTTCCCGCAATTCCCTCCCAGAAGGTGATTTTTGGCTCCCCCAGAGGGATGGGTGCTGCCAAGCCTGGGCAAAAGGGGCCCTACAGATACAGAGGCTGCTCCCAGGCACATCTCCCTGCCTTCATTCATGAGCCAAAGGAGTCCCTGCAGTCCCGTCCAGCGGCTGAGCCACGCGGAGGAAGGACGGTGCCGAGTGTGGGGGTGGGATGTGAGACTCCGCAGACCCTGGGGCCGGTGCCCGCTCCGAGGGATGCCCCTGCCTGGCATCTCACTCTCACTGCAAGCAGGAAAGCTTCCACTGGAGGAGGAGAAGGAGGAATGTGCTAATCCCCATGCCTTGATGGGACCTGGGGAGAATGAGGATAATAAATGGAGAGAAAGCCGCGGTGCGTGGCTCGTGTGTAGACATCCTTAGGTTGGGCACCTTGTCTGTGTGTCAGCACCTATCTAGGGCACCAAAACCCTCAGCCGCCTCATCAGCAGCCGTAGGAGGAGTGCTCAGTGCTTCCAAAACCCAGCCTGTTCCCCTCAGGTGCCCAGCTGCAGCGGTGCCAGCTCAGGGAGCAGCATTGCCCTGCGCCCAAGCAGCAAGAGCTTCCTGCTGGAGGTGCCTGGGGCCAGGCACAGGGATTTGAGGGACAGGGACCACAAACACAGGACCAGCCACCAAAACACATGTGAAACCTGCAGGAGGGAGCTTGGAGCCGAGCCTAGGCTGGGACATGGTGATGTGGGTCTTGTCCCCCCTCGGAGGGACGGGACAGAACAGGGAGGGTGAGCACAAGAGACTGCCAGGCTCCAGCCCCCATGCCACAGCCTGGGGTGAAATCTCTGGCTCTGTTTGCAAAGGGCTCTGTTCAGTGTGAAGGATCCCAGCTGTCAGCTCCCCAGCAGTGGGGATCTGGGATCGGTTCCTGTCCATCGGGATCTGGTTTGCACATTGCCCTTGCCCCAGAGTTCAGCAATCCAGCACCCTGCCCGTTTTTGCAGTGGTCCTGCACTGAAACCAAGCTCATCATCACCCAGCAATGCCCACGGCTACGTGGGAAAGAAATGCCCAGGGAAAGAAATGCCCAGGTTAAATGGCAGTGCCACCCCCACAGAGCCACACGACAGTGCCTGGGAGAACAACCCAAGGTGTGCGAGCATCGGGCACTGAAAACTGATTTAGTGAGACCTGTTTGTTAATGCCTGGTTGCCCCTTGGGAGAACAAACATCACTTGGTCAGAAATCACACTTTCAGTCACATTTGGGTTGTTTCCTCAAGCTCCAAAGCGCTTTACCTCCAAAAAAAGGTGCATTTAACTCATCCGAGCAGAGTGCTGCTATTTCTCACTGAGTAAACTCCAGCCACCTTGTTGACAGCAACATGGCTGAAGCAAAGTCCCATTATTCCTGCCAAAAATATCTCAAACTGAGAGACAAGGCAAGGCTGTGGGAGGTGGGACCATGCAGCCTGCAGGAGACAAAGGGAGGGAAGGATCCAGTTGCTGCCCTCGGCTACCTGACGGGTGAGGTGCAGGCAGCCTCCTCTGAGAAGCACCCAGCAAAAGGACAAGGTGAACAAGCATGAGATGCAGCCCTGAGAGTGATCAAGCCCTGAACCAGGCACCCAGAGAAACCTCCAGCATGGGAGATGTTCAAAACTCAGCAGGACTGGTCCTGAGCCAGCTGAGCCAACTTTAAAGTTAGTCCAGCTTTGAGAAGGGGCTGGACCAGAGCCCAGAGGTCCCTTTCAACCTCAACTCTTCTGCAATGGTAATTTTCTTCCCCAAACCTCAGCAGTTCAGATTTCAGCTATCGCAGCTCAGCAAACACGACCTGAAGAGGTGAGGGTGGAAATGCGGGGCAGGGAGGGGACACAGAGCCCTGAGGACTCCCAGGGCTTAGGGCAGAGCTCCAAAACCAGGTACCTTAAGCGTATGTTTGCAATCCTGTAAGAGCACCAGTGTGCCCCGGGATGGGCAGTGGTCAGAGCTTCCCCTGCTGCCAGCAGAGCTGCACAAACAGGACACGATTATCCCATAAAAATGTTTGTTTGTGTTTTTAAACCCACATCTCTGGTATCACAGAGAGATCAGCAGCCCGTGAAATGGGATCCAACCACAGATACTTACATGTCCTCACACCTGCCAGCAGCTTCCTCCCCAGCACGGAGCTGCACGATGGATCGCTCAGCGCAGCATTTGGCTTCTCTCTGGCTCTGCTCCCTGTCGCGCTTCCCTGTGCCAAATTCCCCCCCAGCACAAGCTATACGGGACCAATCTGCCTCGGGAAAAGCCCAGGTTGTAGGGGAAAGCCTCAACCTTTCAGGGCTTGCTCCAGCCTCAAGATTGCTGTGCTGGGTTGGCTCCAGTGCCCTGCCCAGAGCGGCCGGGGGCTGCCCTGGTTGCCTCCCCTCCTTGGAGCAGCCCCGCATGGACAGCAGCAGCTCCAGGCATCTTCAGCATGAGCTACTTCCACACAAGCTACATCCCACCTGCAGCTCTCCATCACAGCATCCCCATCCTCGATGGCCAGAGCCAGCCCTGAACTCTCCTTTTTACCTCCAGCTGTGGAATTGTACACGGCTCTGGAGTGGTTTCTCTTCAGGTGAATTCAAATCCTCTCCCCCTGTTTTGACTGAGAACCCTGAAAAGCTTTGAGATGCTGTAATGACTAAGAGGCAGAGTAAGGAGGTAAATAAAGTAGGTGAGAATAAACTTCCCTGGCTTCAGACGTCTTAGAGAATTCATTTGCATCCCTGAGAACATCTCCTTCCACCATCGCCTGGTAATTTCAGTCCCAACTCCCAGGGACAATTGTCACTGGTAAGTTGATAACGCTGCTTGTGCCTGGCTCTGGAGGAGATGAAGCATCTCAGAGATGCTATTCATCATTTCTGAAGCAATCTTCCTGCCTTTGTTGCTTGCATACACAGAGAAAGAGAAGCACACAGACTGTAATCAATTGCCAGCTCAATTGTCGGGAAGCGGCACAGAGCAGGAGGAAAGCCCAGCAGTCGGGAATCCAGGCACTGCAGGCAGCAGCTTGCAGGGCTCTGCCCACCACCCGGGCATTGTAAAAGTGTTGTCACCAACTTCTCTACCTCTCAGCAGCATCAGTTGCTTACAGTAAGACTGCAGCAAAACACTTGACATTCCAGAGAAACCTGGGGAATTGGGTCCTTTTATATATAAAGAGTCCTTTTTTATATATACATATATTTTATATATATATTGGATCCTTTTTTATATATATATAAAGCCCTGAGGCACTCTGGGGTACTCTGCACACCTGGTCTTCTGGCAGGAGCCCACTAAAATGCTGGAGCTATGTGATTTTTGGAACCACTGTCCCCTGCCCCCTCCCCAGATCCAGTGATGTCCTGCAGCATCCCTCCTCTGTGCCACCCTCCCCCCAAGAGATGAGGAGGGACAGCACTGGGATGAAGTTTTGGCTCCCTGGTCCTGGGCAGGAATCCATCAAGCTCACAAGCACTGGAGAGGAGAAGCTCCTCTTGGGTGTTCAATCACAGCTGATTAGCAGTGGTTGGGACAAGTCTGTAAGTGTCGCCCAGTTGCAAGTACAAGCCTTTTCCTACCCCCAGTGCACCTGGATTTGAGCCCTGGCACTGCTATGAGGGGTACATCAAAGGGCACAGGGAGGAAGCACGCTCACTCCAAAAGCTTTGCCAACAGCAGCGGTCAGGATGGACCTTCAAGAGATGGAGGTATGCTCAGAACAGGTCCATCTCTGATGTATCTTTGAAGCAACAAAAGCAAGACACAAAACCAGAGTGAAAGCAGTCTGATCTACATTGAAAGTAGACACAGTTTGCTCCTCAAACCATGCTGAGACCACCCCAGCAGCAGGGATTTAGCCCCGCTGCACCCATGGGATGTCCATTTGCAGCTTTCCATACGTGTAAGCCCTCGCCCCATGAAGGCAACAACGCACAAGATCCAAGCGTCTGCTCCCTGGAGAGCTGGCACCGGTGCCATCTGGAGATTCACACCCCTCCCACCAGACTGAGACAGTCCCGCCAGTGTTCCAGGACTCTGTCTCCCAGACCTGGAGACAAAAGCATGTGCCCAGCAGAGCTCGGCACGGGGGAAGGACCACGCCGATGCTCCCGCCACGCACACCTCCCTCCTCGGCTTCCCCAGCCAGGACCACATCTGCTCACCCTGGCTTGTTGCCATCCTCCCCCCAGCCCAGCAGTGAGATCCAGGAAGACACCAGAGCCGAGGCGTTCGTTCCTTCCAATCTAAAGCCAAATAAGTAAAATTCACCACGAGCAGCAGCTCTCCTCCAGTGCTAAACTGGCACTGGGAACTGGAGCTAGAAACAGCAGCTCCTCGAGGATGTACAGTACAGTCACAGGTGAGGCAGCTTTTGCAGGGAGGGAAGACAGCACAGATGGGCTGAGAGGCTGAAGAGATGGGGGAGAAATGAAACAGAAAATAGAATGGACAGAACAAGAACTGAATCACTGACATCCGCATCCTCATCATAACCAGGGGACCCGGCTTCTCCTGTAATCCCAGCGCAGTGCAAAGCGTTTCTGCCCTCCTGGGAAGCAGCTCGTTTCTCCCCGCACGCATCGCCTGAGCGCTTGCAGAGAGGCTGCAGCAATTGGCATGGCAGCTTTGCTTGCTGTTTTTTTTTTTAATTTTGCAGTTGTAAGTAAATTATTCCTTAGATGAGGGATCGCCCATCTCTTCTTCCGTGCAAACATGGTGCTTATGTACAGTGGCATTAGCAGTGTAAATAAGCTTCGGTCTTATGCTGCACAGAGAAGGTGCAATGCAAGTGCCCAGGGGTGTGTGGCACCCCCCAGCCATGGGGCTGCCCCTCAGACACAATTTTGGCACAGAAAAAAAACCAAGCAGCACTAATAAAAAATTTAAAGAAGCTGGTTTTCCTCCACTCCAGCTCCTTATTTCATAATACAACTTTGGAGCTGGTGTGGCTCTTTAACATGGCTAGCAGCAGGATCT
>VZRW01013715.1:67357-89720 GCA_013398125.1 Aegotheles bennettii | reverse complement strand
TCCTTTCCCTCTCATTTAGAAGATAAAAGGCGCTGCCCCCCCCGCCCCCAGAGCCCCACGCACCACTGCAGTCCTGCAATACCTTTGTCCGACATCACTCCCCAAGGATCCCATCTTCCGAGCCAGTAACAAGGGGCTCACCCCATGGACATCTTCTGTCGTCGCTGGTGGGACAGTTTTGACATGGGAATTGCTCTCTGAAGGCGAATTCTTCAGCTTGGCTCTCGCCATCCTGCGAGCTTTGGCTGCCTCCCTGACTCCCTCCCCTTCCCCTCCTGAACTCTCTCATACATAGCAATCCTCACCGCATTCAGTTTAGAGCTGTCGGCACGTACCATCTCCTCCCTCCTTCCCTCTCCCCACTCACGGCGGCTCAGTGGAACAATCCTGCCCTGTACATTTATTTTGGTAGTGAGGGGAGTCAAGGCAAACTCTCTGGCCTTGCTGCTGCAGCGAATTTGGTGCAAAACGACCAAGAAGAGCTTCCCAATGCAGAAATCTCTGAAATGGCTTTGTTTATTAAATCATGAAATTGCCTTTGCTGCCTCCTTTCAAAAAAAATATTGCATTGCTCTTATCACCACAAGCAGGGCAGGGGCTGAGGGATTATTTTTTCCCCATCCCTGTTTTTCAGTAGCAACATGAGGGGGAGTAAGCTATTTTATCTCATTCTTCTGTGTAAAGAGCAGCATGGACTGCATGCCAGAGAATAGATTCAGCATGCTTGGCTCACAGACACAAAGCAGCAGAGCAAGATCCCCTCCAAAACACACCCGCTGTGAACTGAGCACAGAGGAACTCACTGCTGCTCCCTCTGAGCTGCTGTCAGCCACGGGGGCTCCATCACTGCTCACCTGGCCAGGATGGAACAGCACCCAGAGCAGTGCACGCTACCTGTCCTAGAACAGCCCAGCCTCCCTCTTCAGGAGAGACCAAAAGCTGCTGCTCCCTGGCCATGCTCCGGCTGGTACCAATGGCAGCCCCAGCACAGAGCGGCACCAAGCATGCTGGGATGGGGACAGGGAGTGGGGATCGACACCAGGGACAGCGGTGACCTGGCCCCGCCCATGGGGTGCACAAGCCCCACCTACCAGCCCTGCTCCACTGCATGTCAACATCATCCCAGGACAGGCCAACGCCACCCCACGGCATGTCAACATCACCCTGTGGCATGCCAACATCCCATGCCATGCCAACATCCCATGCCATGCCAACATCCCACAACACGCCAACATCACCCTACTGCACACCAGTAGCACCCCATAGCATGTCAACATGCTGCCCCTGATCACACCACAGACTTCTTCCATGCCCCACGAGGCTACAGCAGCACCCGGCACCACCATCCTGAGCCAGATGCTGGGAAGAAGAGGCCAAGCCTTTCCTTCCTCTCTCTCACCAGTGACCAGGTCTGCTCTCTGCTCTTCCCCCTAGGACTAAGGGTGACTTACACCATGACACGGCAGTCCCCGGCTGATCCGGGAAGAGAAACAAAGTCCCCATTTCCTGTTAACCAAACCTTTGTTTCCCTAGTCAGGGTATTATTTCTCCATGGGATTTCACCATGAGACAGACTTCATCTCAGCATTTTGAAATGCAGAATGGGTAAAAAGCCACAGCCCATTTGCTAACATGCCAGCTTTCAGCATACATTTAATTTCTCCTTTTGCCTCAAAATCATTCATTAGCTCAATGCATTCATTTTCCAACAGAGCCATTCCCTTCTGTTCATGGTTTGCTTCAGCTCCACATCCAAGTTATTGCTCCATATCTGTTTATATCAGGGTGTTGCTCTTAAGCCCCAAATACATTTACTGTGCCTAGCTCAGGACTGATGAATCCTCCCTGGACAAGAGTCCCAGGACCAGGGCAGTCAGGTCTCCCTTTCAGGGAGCTGTTTGCAAACTCTATTTTGTATTCCCAACTCCAGAGGAACCTTAATTTCAGGACTGATGTGAGAAGTGGCTCACACTTAAATCACGATCTCAGCACTGATGCCATCAACACCGAACAGAAGAGGGATCAGGGAAAGACCTGGGGAATTTTAACAGAAATTCTCCTGTCATACTTCTGATGAATAGAAGGGAACAAAAATGACATCAAAGAACTCTTTGAGAAGCTCAGCTCCCACCTGCAGGAGTCTCCACCTGAAGGCACATTCTCTGTTCAGCACTAAAACACAAACCAAGGCATGAAAAGCAGAAGAGAGGGGAGTGATCCAATGTGGGGTCATGAGGAATGGCCACCAGGGCTGCTGGTTTGAGTAGCCATTTCCCTCCAAGGTAGAAAAGAGGTCACCTGAGAACCTGTCTGAGGCTGGGTAATCCCACAGAGCTACTGAGACTGCTCAGACCCACTTCGGGCTGCTGAAGCTGTAGTTCTGTCAGAAAAATATTCCTCTCTCAGGCATCTCTACACGTTCCACACATCACCCAAAGACCTACAGCCCCAGCCATGTCCCTCCTCCCAAGCCACCTCCCAGACAGGCTCCGAGCGCTGCTGTGTCAGGAAGAGCAGTTGAAGGAGGAGGAGTAAGGCAAGAACTTGGAGCAAAGGCAGCCTGGAGCTGTCTGGGTCACTGAGCCACCAGCCCAGCAGGAAAAGTCCTCTCGCCTGGGAGACGGGAGCCAGGGAAGAGAGAAGAGGGAAAACAGAAGTACTTGAGCACTGGGTTGTAATTGCAGGTCCCCTGTGCTGGTGATGCCCATCGTGGCTGCCACGTGCTCACCCTGAATCCAAATAATGCAACAGGCAAAATGCACCCCTCTAGTACATCCAGGACACTCATTCCTGCTGGGAAACTGCGTGTTCCCAGCCAGAGCCATGGCTCTGGAGGTAACCTGAGGTGCAGCTGGTGCCTGTGCTCTGCAGGGACACCATGGTTGTGGTTCCACCACGGCATACAAGGGTAAGCCACACATCAACCACCGTGTTTGTACAGCGGGTTCTCCAGGGGAATCCAGGAGTGAAAATCAACAACACACAAGCTCAGTAACATCAAAGTCCAAGTAAGAACTCCTCTGGCCCAGAAATACTTGCCCCGCTCACTCAGTGCCAACCATCTGACTGCAAGCCAGGAAACTGATACTTAATTTTAGTTTGAGAGCCCATTACAAACTGCTGATTTCTCATTTCGGCGTCTGCATGATGCAGAGAGCACTGCTGTGCCGGGGGCTGGAGGGATGGCTGGGAATTGCTGAGCAGCAGTTGCAGCAGTAACAGTATTTCTGAAAATCAGATTTAGAAAGAAGCAGATTTTTCATTAGTCTTAATTAAATCCGCAGCAACTGCATTGTTAAATATTCTCCTTTGGTCCAGGCAGCTTTCAGTCCCATCTGCCAGAACTCCTTACACACCTATTCAACTTGTTATCCCTAAAGCACAACCCAGCCCCTTAGAACCAGTTGATGGTTGGGTTGGGTTTTGGAGAGTTCTTCTGGCAAACAAACCTGTTATGCTGAGATACAACCCAAAAGCACTGGTGTGTAGAGCTTTCTGTAGGAAAGGCTGGCTCCGTACCTTCCCAAATCTTGAAAAGCCACTCTGGAAGGCATCAGCTGTGTGAAGATCCTGCCAACAGCCAGAAAAGGTAACTCCTGCAGGAGAGCAGGGTTTGCTCGCAGACCCCTGCTCTCACAACCAGGTGAGGATCTCAGGAGACTTTATCCACCACCACAGAGCTGCTGCTCTCCAGGAGGGGCTGCATTCCAACAAACACAACAACAACTGGAGGAACCCTGAGCTGGAAAGTCACTGAGGCTCATTCACATCTCCATAGCGAACCCCCGGTTCTGCAGACCCACCACTGAGCTGCTTATTAATAAAAGTGCTTATAAAATACTTTCTGTATTGATCCGAAGGCAATTTTAAAACTTCTCTCCATTTTCTTTCCATTAGCCTGGAGAGGAAGGTCCTCTCTGGCACATGGCCACCGGCATGGGAGCAGGACCTCAGCACTCAGCTGCTGCTGAGAGCCAGCGGATCGTTCTCTGGGATGAGTGTGCTGTGAAAACATGGGTTTAAAAAAAACCAGATCTGATGGATCCCAGCTCCTGCCCTCCCCTCTCCTGCCATGCCCACGAGCAGAGGCCCTCAGCAGCAGATTGCCAAAGACAGTGGGAGGGTTTCCCAGGACTTCAGCTTTCTTTGAGGTGAATCCATGTCTTGGCATCTCCACAGCCTGACCATCTCCAAAAAAAGCCCAACCCTCAGTGCCACCGCAGGACTCTTTCCCCTGCACTCCATGGAGCACACCAAGCCCCGGGGATGTTCAGGAGCTGGGACAGTGTTCCCAAGTGAGGTGGCTTTGAGGGGCTGGAGAGGTGAAGTGCAGTGGGAGTGATACACCCCGGGAGCTCTGCAGCACTGGCTCACTTGGATCTAGGGCACCAGCAAGGAGCCCCTGTGCCCTGGCTTGTTCTGTGTTCTCACTGGCTCCTGTTCCCTCTGCACGCTGCCTTGGCAAGTCAATGCCTTTGCACTGCAGGTGCTGACGAGTTCCCCGAGAAGCCATCAGATGCATCTCCACCACTGAGGGTTCTCCTTTGTATCCGGGGCTCTTTCCCAACATTTGCCTTTAAAAAGCAACACCATTCATGTGAGAAGTTGATAAATTCCACTCGTTATAATTATTCTCACAAATAAAATCCAGCTATTGCCCCCCTGTGAACATGGGGGATAATGTTCCTTACCCTCCTCTGTAAATCATTTCAGTTCCAGGGGTGAGAAGCTCTGTACCGAGCGCTAAGTGTTCTTATTAAACTGTCATTAAAAGCATTTCAGGAAAAGTTTACAAACTGCAGGGATTTGTGCCGTCACAGCGGCTGGCTGGGCCAGCACTCGGGCTGAGCAGTTACTGCCAAAACCACAACCACACTGAGGAGCATTTCTCCTCAGGAGTCTCCACTGGAGGATGTTTGCTGCAGGGAATGTCACCACCGCAGTCATCTCCACCTCTGGAAGGGCATCACCTCTGAGGACCTCCCGCTCTGTGGGAACATCTCCCCCCATGGTGGGCTGGGGGGGCTGCGCATCTGCTGGGCACCAAGGCAAACCAAAGAAACCCAACGGGAGAGAGCAGGGGAACACCAGCACCCACCAACACCATCGCACCGCTGCGGAAATCCGTGGGCAACCAGTGCTGCCCCAGACACCAGACACCCGATGGCGCCTGCAAGATGTGCATGGCACAGGCAGGAATTAACTGGCTGCGTTTAATTCCTTCACTTCCCCTACTTAGCCCTGGCAGCTGGCTCTGCCAGCACAACCCCACGGCACCTGGCAGCAGCTCACCACCTCGCCCAGCATCTCCTCAGCGGAGCTTGGGAGGCTTCTCTACTAAACCTGAGCACCGGCGGTTCAGGGAAAAAGGAACGTTTTAGAAAACATGGAGGAGAGCATATTTAGCATCAGCAGGAGAGCTGGAAACAGGAGGAGGCCTTTGAAGAGCTGGGCTGATGGAGAGAGATGGAAAAATTATGTAAAATAAGAAAATACATACGGTGCTTGCAGGCAGGCTGCGAGCCTGGAGGGGGACGTGGTGTCTGATGGCAGGAGAGCTTTTGATTTCTCTGCTCTTCCCCGAGTTCCCCAGCATTAACATTTCAAATGTTAACAGTTCAAAATGGGAGCGTTTAGGAGAGGGCAGAGCCTCCCCCTCCCAGACCCGGGACTCCAGCTGTGCCCCACAGTGCCCAGGCCAGCCCAGCACCCACAGCACCTGATGGTCCCACAGAAGCATGGCCAGCCCAGAGGAGGGACAGCAGGTCCCTTCCCGAGGTGCTCCCCGGCCGTACGGGGAGCTGGTGAGAGCCTTTATGTAACTGCGACACAAGAGCCCGGCGTGCTGAATCCCAGAACTGTCATCACAGCCTTTGCAAACCCATTTTTACCTCTAAGTGTGGCTTACACGAAAGCTGCAAACCCAGCATGTTAACCAGGGACTGCTTAGCTGGGAGCAGAAGAACTAGAGCAGGTCCAAGCAGATGCTGAACAAATATCCCTACCAAGCCCCAGTACCTCCGACAGCAGTTCCCTGTTTCTGTGGTGCATTTAACATGCTCACGAGCAATGAGACCCTGAAGCTTTACAGTGATTCGTAATCCCTTCCCAGCCCTTAACAAAGCTGATGATGGGCTACAATGGCTGGTGGAGCACGGGAAGGTACCTGGATACCTGTCACAGCTGCTCAAGCCAGTGAGGAAATGAAAAGCCCTCGGGTAAAATCTAAATATATATCTACAAGGGAAGCATGAAAAGTCTCCAAGCAGAGCACAGTGATCAGGCACAGCCGAGGCACTATTCCAGGTGAGTACATAACAGGGTCACCACCCGCTTCCCAAGATTGATGGGACCGGTGCTGGGGTCGGCACCGGGAAGAGCCGGCAGGGATGGGCAGTGCCTGCCCGGAGAGCACTGCTGGGAGCAGGGAGGAAGGCAACGATGCTCAGAGAAGGTGCCAGGGCAGGATCCAGAGCCAGCCAGGAGGAGCGGGGGGTCATGGGGCTCCCCCAGGCTCAGGGCTGGGGTCGGCAGAGCTGTGTGTTGGGGACAAGTGGGTGAGAGCCCTCCACTGCCATTAGCGGCCGTTTATTGCCTCCCAGCTCTAACGATCTTTGCACTATAAATGTTTATTACTCCAAGCATTTACACAGTACTTTCCTCCCATGAATCTGAGAACACCTTGGAAACACCCCTGGGTCCTGCTCGCGATACCCACAGCAGGAATGGGGACGCAGAGGTCCCCTTGCTCATGCTGTGGGTCAGGAGGAGACAATAAACCCACACTGTGTGGGGCAATTCCCACAGCAACTCCCTAACTTCACTCCAGCCTTTCCAAATGTCCCAGCCCCCTCCAAGGCCAGGACCTTGCCCTCACTGTCCTCCTGCAGGTGGCTGCCCAAGACCCAGTGGAAGGTGAGGGATGCTCTGAGCACCCCAGGCAGCAGCTGAGGGCAAGCTGGACAACACGGGCGCTCACCCCCAGGGGATGTGGCAGGCAGCAAGAGCTGAAAAACAGCCTTGTGCCTCCCCACGAGTCCACCAGCCCTTCCAGAGTCTGCTGTTTCCAGCCCCGCAGCAAAGTGCCTTCAGGAGCTGGTGATTCTCTGGATGCAGTCCCACATTCAGTGAGCTGGGAGCTGCAAAACACCTCACGGAGCTCCCCGGCAGAGCTCGCCAGGGAGAAACAACTTCACAGAGACTTCGCAAATGCCAAAGCCATCCCTACTTTGCAGTTTAAAGGATTCCAAGCCTTTTCTGCAGGACATTTTTGCAGCAACTTTGTTACTAAAGTATTAAAATTGTAACGAAATGCTCTGTCAAACTGCAAAAAAGTGCTCACGTATTAAATGGCTCTTAAGAGTTTCTGCTTAAAATGTGGAGAAATTTAGCATCTAAAAACCTTCTTAAAACTTCTTTTGGGTTTTTGTTTTTTTGTTCTTTACCAAGATGAATCTTCAAAGGAGAAAATTAGGCTGTGGGCTGCTCAGCTCTGCCAACTACGCCTCATGGGAATAAAGTTCTCTTCCCTCCCCAGGGTCACTGGATCATGCCAGGTACCATCCGCCGTACGTTTCCCATTCCTGACACAACTGATTTTGTAATACATTATATAAGACAGAGAAAATGGCAAGTCCATATAAAGAGGAACTCACAACGTGCTGCAGGAACTAGGCATGAACTCCACGGAGCCTGTGACAGCCTCATCACGGTGTGTGGGAAGGACTAGAACAAGGGGTTGTACCAGACCATTGATCTTCAAATATGTTTCTTATTTTAACTTCAACGAGAAAAAAAATCTGCTTACCAGTCAGCAGCGTTGGGTGGGTGAAAGTCCTGCCCCGAGACAGGCATCCCTGCCAGACAGGAGATGTGCAAGCTCACGCCGTGCCCAGATGCCATCGGGGCTCTGACACAGGGTCTCTCTGTTTACACTCTCAGCCAAAAGCAGGGCTCAGAAATAAGGCATTGAAGGGCAAGAAAGGTGTCCTGTGTCCTGCCCAGGCCATGCGAACCATCACCACCACCAGGCATTGTGCTCCTAGAAGCCTCAACGCAGCAGTTCCACAATGGCAAAGGTCTTTTACTACGTTTGGTACCTACACACTTTGTGTACTCTGAAATAAATGGGTAAAGTGTGCAGTGACTGCACCAAAGGCCATGTGCCTGATGTGATCCTGCACAAAACCCTCGGAAGCTCTCCCCCAGGGAGGTGAAGGCTGTGGTACGTGTGTGAGGGCTGCGCTGTCTTCTGCTGAGCATGCCCGGTCAAGGGCATGAGGTGAACTAAAGCCACAGAAAAAGCTTTTTAAGTCAGGTTATTGTACACCATTGGTCTCACCTGCTCATCAGCTTCTGGTTCAACTCCCTTGACCAAAGCATCTGTTGGGAAGGGAATATTCACTCCAGGAGCTGGTCTGACAGCAGATGCTATTACACGGCTGCCCGGTCTTGACCACCTCATATATTCAAAGTAAAAAGGACACTTTAAAAGATGTCTTGGCCTGTTCTCATCCCTCATATAAAAAGACACACAAAAAATAAAAATGAATAGGCCTCAATTTTTTACAGTGCCTCCTTAAAGACTGAACTGCAAACACCATCTTCTCCATTTACATTCATTCTGGTCAGGCAGAAGCTTTTATGAAGAAAGATTGTTTAATAAACAGACATTAATAACGAGTGTCTCATCTCACAGCCTCATCATCTGGAAAAGAGTCCATTAAACCAAGTGAGAAACTCTCTGATCATTAAGGGTGTTTAATGGAATCAAGATTAAATTATATCATGATTGTGTTAATATCTACACCAGCAGGTTCAGCTGTAGTCCTTTCTCTCCCTAAGACCTGGCAGTGGGAAACAGGGCAGCTTAGAGGGGAAAAAAAGACCTTGAAAGGTATGATAATTATTCCAACTCTCAGAAGTTGCTCAAGAAAAGCAGCTTTGGGGGCCAAAGCAGATCTCAGCACCCTCCTGCTCTCACTAATACACACTGGATCAGCTGAGCCTCTCGAGCACTCCTCCTCCAAAAGGCAATGGCATGGAAAATCACCCACACTGCTGGAAAAGGGCATGGGACTCATCCAAACATGGGTTTCATCTCAGCCTTTCATAATCCCCTGCCACAGAGCTGAACACACCTCCTTCACCCTCTCCCTCCCACTGAAAGCCCAGTCCAGCTCCCCTGGCTCTCTCCCCCTGAGAGGTGCAGTCCCCTGGAGCTCGGTGACACACACAGCCACAGCCAAGCCATCCCCAGGGTGTGAATTCCACCCGTGTTCAGCAGGGCAAAGCCGTGCCTGGCAACACTCCTGCATGCAGAAATCACCAACCAACACTGCCCCTCACCCCCAGGCTGGATGCCTTCCCAGGGCATCACCAGCTTCTCTTGGAGAAACCTGCACCTTGCAGACGGAGCAGAAGACACTTTCCCTCCTCCACCTACCAGCACAGGGCTTCCTTCAGCAGCACAGCCTTGCTCTGCAAACCATGGCTTTGCATTTACTGAATTAACCTTTTTGGGGCTTAACCTGAACCTGCTGCACAGCCCTGCCAGCCAGGGCTCCTGCCCAGAGCTGGACGAGGCACAACCCTGGGCACTGGCGAGCAAGCTCTGGGGTTTGCTAACTGGGCTCTGCTCCTTTTTCCTAGTTGTTGGAGTTTTTTTTTAACTCAGATCATTGGGAAGGCATCCATCCTTTGAACATGCACAGCGTGTTTTGCACACGTCTGTAAGCAGAAGCATTTGTACTGCTGAACCCTGGAAGGCTGAACATTTCTTAGCCACAGAGCACTGCATCCGGCATTAAAAGGCATTTACAAGTTCTTAGCAAGAAAGAAATATCTCCCACTAGAGACCATAACAAGAGCTGACTCGAAATTGGTTTTCCTCTCACTTTTAGCACAATAGCTGCTGGCAATAAACCTCTCCATCACTGGGCAGTTCGAAATGCAGACACTGTAGGGGAAGAACCCAAACAAAGTGACAATATTGAGCTTTAAAAGCACTTTGGAGAAAGGTGAAAAGGAAGAAGTATTGAATGTCAGCTCTAGAAGAGGCTGGTGAGATGTAATGGCTCTTCATGTCTCCATCTCTCAGCCATCAAACACTTTCAGTGACCCAATGGATCACTAACTCCTGCAGCAGAGTCTTCCAGCTCACAGCAACCCTGGCACAGCAGCTCTGAGATGGCAACTTGAGAGATCATTGAATCATGGAATCATTTTGGTTGGAGAAGATTTTTAAGATCATCAAGTCCAACCATTAACCCAGCACTGCCAAGGCCACCACTAAACCATGGCCCTCAGCAACACATCTACACAGTTTTTAAATATGTCCAAGGATGATGACTCAATCTCCACTCTGGAATGAGGCTATAAAGTCTTTCTCCACATGGGAAAACTTCATGGTGCTGATTTACTGAGCTGGAACTGATGCCACGTGTACCAGTCTTGAGAAACTTCCAACAAGCAGAGATGAAAGGGTATACAGAGAAGATGAATGTCCCCCCCTTCCTTGCTTGCATGCCAGCACGTGGGCGAGCACACTCATGCACGTCTGTGTGTGTAAGCTCCTCAAGAAGGGTACATCCCTGTGCTGGGGAGGTGGAGCTGCTCTGGTTGACTAGAAAGACCAATCTCAAGTCATCAAAGTGGGAACTAAAGTGTCAGAGGAGGCCTTCACTCTCAGCAGCGTGGGTGTAATTGCATCAAACTGTAATGAAGCAAATCCATCTTCCAAATCCAAGCTCGAGAACAGTGACTGAATAGCTGCCTCGAATAAATGTCTTTCCAGAGACCATCTATAACTTCTCGCTGAGAAATACAGGCACCACCCAATATCCATTGCACTGTCCTTGAACAACCACAGTGACGGTGCAGGATAAATACCACACCAAATTAGCAGACTAGTGTGGGTGCCAATTATTTCAATTAAACTCTCTGCTAATAACCAATTAGTATGCATTTTATTAAATTAGAATTTTTTCAAGCAGTACTCCCATACAGAGCTGTTAGCCCAGAGGTAATTATGCACTTCACACGTTGGCATGTGGACACTGGCCAAACGAGTTCCTTTGGTCTCTGCAGCTCTCCCCACTCCCAGCCACACAATCACATCCAGAGCTGGTCTGAGAGGAAAAGTTTTAGTGTCTTAGCTGTGAGAAACTGTATTTAGCACCCGTCCGCGGGAAACCTTTCAGTTGAAGAGCTTTTTATGAGCTTTTTTGCTCACATACAGAACAGCACACTGCATGCGGCACGGAGGCCTCTCTCAAATGAAACAGCTCCAGGGGATTGATTAAGGCATTCAGAAATAATGCGGCGTGCCTTGGCCAGATGCTTATGTCCTCATGGTAATAGTTATAAGACCAACTCAGCTGAACCAGCAGAAGATCTGAGACAATCTCTAACCCGAGAGCATTTGTTTCTTGCTAAAACCCAGAGAGGGGCCAAGGGAGAAACAAATCCCCAGGAGAGAAGGCAGGAGCTCAGGGGCAGCAGGGGCTGGCAGCCCTTGCCCAGGAGGACAGCCATGCCCTGCCCACGGCTCCCGCCTTCAGCCCTGGCACGTGCAGGAGCAGGATTCCCGCTGCTCCAAGGAGCTCTCGCTCCAGGAGACTCAGGGGTGGAAAAACACCCGCTCCTGGCAAAGGCCTGCCTTGCTCGTAAACATTTTTTGCTGCTTTCTGACAGGATAACACATTTCTCAGCGATGTCACTTCTGCCCACAGGATGGCAAGGTCTCAAGCTGACATTTGCTGAGCATCTTCACCACCTGCTTCCCAGAAACGCTCCTCTCTCCCAGACAGAGAAGACATTTTTCTTGACAGCTCCTGCCATCGGGGAGCCAGCACGCACTCTGCCTCCGAGCCGTGGTGTCTGCACTCCGAGCTCCAACAGCACCCCAGCAATGGGGGATGGACTCACTCAGGTGCCAACCCATGGCCAAGGCTCACGGAGGGCAAAGCAGCAGCACGGCAAGTCCAATTCCCAAATAAACCCACTTGTACCGATCCACAGCCAGAAACAAACCACAGCAAAGCTCAACCAAAGCAAAGGCTTTGCTAACAGTCACCACCGACGTGCTGGGAGCAGATGTGAGACACGCAGAAAGGCTCGATGACTCTGCCCACAACCCAAAAAATAATTGCTCCCTGCCTAAAGGTAGCTGCTGAATTTGCAGAGCAACACTCGCGCTCGTGCGGGAGCCGGCGTGGGCTGCAGGAAGCGTGGCAGAGTCACTGATCCAAACACAGCCGCTCCAGCACCAGCGCTCGCTCCGCAGCCTCCCCGACGGCGGCTGCACGAGCCGAGCCCAACCACCGCCCAAGGTTCACAAACTCCAGCAGATCTCAACCACAGAGCAGTCTCAGAGGATGCCGTGGGTTTTGCCCAACCTTGAAATGACACTGTTTTAAAAATCCTGCTGTTGTCCCCGATAGCAGAGGCCAGCAATCAGCCATCCTGTGTCCGTTCCCAGTGTGTGCTGCTGAGACTGCACCTCAAATCCTGGGCTCAGTTTTGGGCCCTTCATGACAAGAAGGGCATTGAGGGGCTGAAGCGAGTCCAGAGAAGAGCAACAAAGCTGTGGAAGGGTCTGGAGCACAAGTGTGATGGGGAGAGGCTGAGGGAGCTGGGGGTGTTCAGCCTGGAGAAGAGGAGGCTGAGGGGGGACCTTCTGCTCTCTGCAACTGCCTGACAGGAGGTTGGAGCCAGGGAGATCAGTCTCTTCTCCCAAGTAACAACTGGCAGAACAAGAGGAAAGGTCCTCAGGTTGTGCCAGGGGAGGTTTAGATTGGATCTGAGGAACAATTTCATCCCTGAAAGGGCTGTCAGGCCCTGGCACAGGCTGCTCAGGGCAGTGGTGGAGCCACCACCATTGGAGGGATCTCAAAGCTGTGTAGATGTGGTGCTGAGGGCCACAGGTCAGTGGTGGCTTGGGCAGTGCTGGGTTAATGGTTGGACTGGATGATCTTAAAGGGAACTACAAAAGGAAGAGATGAATGAACCTCTCTGCTTCCCCGGGGTGACACTTTGCTGTGCACACCCCCTCTCACCACACTTCAGGCTTTCCCTTGAAGCAAATCACTTCTCTCACCCAATTCATTCATTGCCATTTCACTATTTACAGTGCCCAGCTGACCCCCGGGCTGCCCACCCCCTGGCAACGGGCTCGCTCAGCGTGTGCTGTTATCCTCAGCCTTCAGCACAATCCCCCCCTCCTGCCTTCCCTCCCTCCGGCAGCGCCCACGTCCTCGCCTGGCTCTGAACTCTCGCAGGCTGTGGCCGTGGCTACTTGTACATCCTGCTGTGTGTCCATGGCCACCCACACAGCTGCTGCAAAAGAGCAGGCAGGGAAAAACAACCGTGGCATCAGACTGGAGAGAGACCGTGAGCAAGCTGCACCCTTTCCATTGCAAGAGGGATCTCAATCCATGGGGAAAAATCATGGGAAAACACAGGGGAACACACGCCTGCCATTCCCTTTGCATTTCCCTCACAAAACACTGCTTCTATGTCCTGCTTGGCCATGAACGAACAGCCCCAGGCCATCTCTTGAAGAAAGACAATCAGAAGAGGCCCAGATGGCCTGTCTGTAGGAAGAAGACACAAGCAAGACCATGCAATTGTGGCCCGGTGAGGATCCAAAGAGGCAAAGCCAACTTGAGGGGCTGTGGCCAGCCCCAGCAGAGGGGCAACCAACCAACATCTGATGTAGCTCTAGAACAGAAAATAACTCTTTGAAGTGCTTGCAAGCTGAGCTAACTGCTGCAAGGCATCACTTCACCCACTGCTACAGGCTTCCTGCTTGAAGGGACAACTTTTCTGAGTTTGACAGAATTGGCAAACACGCCTTTTTTCACTTTAATCTGCTACTAACGTGCTAACATCCACAACCCCCCTGTCCCACCAAGACTTAAGCCCCATATTTCAACTCTATCACCACAAACTCCTTCATTATTGATTATTTATTGCCTGGAATAATTGAAGGGGTGATGCTGAAGTCTACCCAGGAAACCCCCAAGCGTGGAAACCCCCCTCTGGCTAGGCAGGGGAGATTTTAAGACACTCACAATGAGGTTGAGGGGGCAGGACACGACAGGAGAGCAGAGGCTGCTGCCTCTCCACAGACCTTCACCCCTAGGGACCTGCACTCTCCTGGGGGTTGGACTTTGATCGTCTCCCTGCAGTAAAACAGCCAGATGCAAATTTGCTAAAATAGCAAATAATGCTCCACAAAGAAAGGAAAGGCTGTCACGATGGCAGATGAAATTTTTGGCATTGTCATTTTATACAAAGTGCAATGCAGCAACATAATCTGAAGTGTCTGAAAGAAAAGAAAGAATGGAAGATAAAATTATTGTTACTGCAGCAACGCAGCAAATTAACAGACTGATAATAGAAGAACGCTCCAGATTCAGGGACTTGGAGGCTGGTGCTGCCCAGCCTTGCACTGCCAACCCTCCGCAGCTTCTGTAGGCAGCTGGCAAGAGATCCATGCAGGACCCCTAGGACTGAGCTGTCAGTCAAAAGGAATACTTTGTTCAGCATTTTCTTTGCAAATTAATACCTACATCTTTGCTATGAGTCCAAGCAAGTGCCAGCAGAGCAGAGGCAAATGCAGCACAGCAAGGAAATCTGCACTAGCTGCAGGACTTGGGCAGGCAATGTGTTCACATCTCTCTTGATAAGCAGAGGTGGAAACAGTAAAGAATCAATCCCCTGTATTGGTGGAACTTCTCAGAAACAGAGATGTTTTGATTCAGATTTCAGGGCTTTTATTCCTTTCTAAACCCCTCTGTTGCCACAAAACGAAGTCCCTGAGATGCAATGCCTTAGAGAAGAATGTAGGGGAGGGGTTACTAACCAATTTATTTGGGCTCTGCTTGTGACCTGTTCTCCCACACCATGAGCAGCTCAGACCCAAGCAGGGTCAGTGTTAGGCCAGGGCTGGCTGCAGCAGGAGGAGCGGAGCCCCCGTCTCCCCCGCTGGATGCCTGAGCTCCAACACACAGTCAGTCACTGAACAGGTTGTGCAGAGAAAAAGGAATGAGCACCACCTTCAGAACAGCAATAAATTACTTCCCTCGGGAATAAAGATGCAACCGCGATGAGATCAAGCGGTGGGAAAACATAGCAGGAAAATTTAATGCCTTCTCTGCAATTACAGCTACAGCTGCCAAGTTGTTTCACATAGTATCAGAATGGTGACAGCTTCGGGCTCAGCCTGACCTTCCACCCTCACCCAAGCCAATGTCAACGCTCACACCAATTCCTGCAGACACAGGGTTTTGCTGCAACGACAAACAGCATCATTTCTTCCCCAGAGCTGTAGACACAGACTCACATTTATGATACTGCCCTGGTGCAAAAGGGACCCACGTCCCTTGTAGGTCTGTGCCAAGATCTTACGCATAACCAAGCTTCTGCCACTGGCTCATGGGTGATTTCTGTTCTCTGCTCTTTACCTGTAAGTTTAAGCAGCCGTTCATCTGAGCACAGGAGCTCCAAGAAGCCCCTGGCAGAAAGCGCACCAGGCCCACACAAAGCTGGAGCAACCAGCAATGTTCCCACCAGTCTTCAGCCTCACACCAAGGACAAGTGGAAGGAGCTTTGCCCTCGTTCACCATGGTAGGACCCAAGACTCCAGTATTTTTCACACCACTCTGCAGTCCATTTCTTCAGTTTCATGGCTGGAAACTTCTCAATTAGAACTTTCTGCACATCCTATACAACTGGTCAAAGGAAGTAAAAATGCTCATTTTGCCAATGTGTTTAAGTTTCCTTCAGTGAGGCCAACATTGGCCATCCCAGTGCTCCCCAGAGAGCAAGCCCACCTCATCTCCAGGCTGCAGTAGCTGCTCCCGACAGCCCTCCCTTTCCCCTGTGCTCTTGCACACAACAAGAGCCAAAAACCAGCTGCTCCACTGGCATAAGTCTCTGCTGAGAGTACACCCACTGCTCTCAGCAGGGACCCGTCCTCTACCACCCTTGCTCACACCTTCCCCTTCACTTGGTCGGGTGCTCTCAGGCAAGCTGAAACACTATGTTCTCCCTTTCCAGCCCATCCTCCCAACAGATTGAAGAGAAACCAAAGTGAAAATAAACAAACTGAGAAAATGCACCAAGGAGGGAGGGAGTTAATGGTCCATTGTGTTAAATTGTGCTAAATAACTGAAAATCAATGTTGTTCTTCCTTTTCACCAGGGCAGAGCTGTACGTACTGCAGCACCCCTGGGAAACTCCACTCCTTCCACCAGGCTGCTGTGTGCATGTACTTTTATTACTAGCCAGGGGCCATTACTGACAGTAAAAGCAATAGCCCTGAAAAGAATAATGACGTTTTAAAAACTAAAATAATAGATATAATTGTAAGATAAGCACCTTTCTTCCTTTATTACTTTCATAACTTCGCTAATATTCCTGCTGACGTCCAGGGCTTCCTGACTTAAGATTAATACTCAAAGGTACACCAACAGCTGCAAGGAAATATCCATTAAAAAAACTCCAAACAGACTTCAACTGATACACTGCATCAGTAATTATCAGTACAGCCTTTCACAAGGGCTGAAAAAGCCAACAGCAGTGAAAAGTGTTCTGTGGTATTGAAAGAAAAAACATCAAAAACACAAGAAAACCCAAATCCTTTTTTATAAAGCTGTCCCAGCACACTCTTCACCCCGGAGTATTCCATCTGGAGCAGAGCTGAAGAAGGCAGTGACGGGACATGCTGATTTTGTCTGCGTTAAGGGTGAGGACCTGCTGCAGCCACCCTTGTCAGAGAGGACCCTGCCACTCAGGACTGCAGACTTCTTGGTTACTCTTCCATGCAAGGTGCCAAATGGCAATGGCAGCGGATTTAAGTACACCCATGCTCTGCCCCAGGTGCTTTTTCCCTACATTGCTCCAAGCTCTGCTAGTCCAAACCTAAGGCACCATGCTTCAGAGCCATGCCTGGTGGCCTGGTATGCCCCTGCTCACTCATCCAGGGAGCAGGAACAAGCCCCAACAGAGGAGCACAGTGTGTCCACACTCTCCGCCATAAGCTCTGGCAGCTTCTCTGACAATTTAGATGACACCTGAGGACTGAATTCGGTCTTGGAGCAGCAATTGCTCCAACTAGGAGCAGGGATGCTGCTGCAGGCTGGCTGAACTCTCAGCAGTAGACACTTGCTTGTGTACTCTAAGGCAGAAACTTTCTGACAAAGCGTTGACTCAGGAAAACAGCCTAATCCATTTAATAAATGCTTTGGTTTTGCTTTGCCAGGTGCCAAAAGCAAAGGAGAAGCAATTCAAGTCAAGTGGTCACACAGGAACTCCCAAAATCTGTTTGGGATCTCGCGACCTTCACCAGTGTGATGGATCACTTGGTTTGGAGCTGAGCTCAGGCATTGCAATGGAGACTCAGTCACCCCTTGGGAGATCTGGCAGACAGGGCGGGTGGGAGAGTGGGTCTGAACACTCATATTGAAGGACTGGGTACTAGACAATAAACACCTTTATCCTGCTTTCACAAGCAAGGGATCAAACCGCTGGGAGATGAAGAGCCTTCGCCAGAGGAATTATGTGGCACACAGGCACCAGAGCTGGATCTCCTAAACCCAGGCACAAACCTCCACAAGCACAGCTGGTGCAGCCTGAGCAGACATTGCAGTCCAGAACCTAAAATATTGGCCATTACCTCACCATCACAGAAATAAACATCTTGAACTTCTGGATACAAACTGGAATTTTCAAATTAGCATCTGCATCTTCCAAATAAAATGAGAGAAATTGCTCATTAGTGGCAATGAAGTGCGGATTCAGCCGCAGACATACTGAAGGAACCTGAGAGCAGGACACAAAACTGCTCAGATCCATTAATGTAATGATGCATTTGATGAGGAAGCCACTTGAGGCATGTTAGCAAGGATAAGATCCTCCAAGCCTGATATTTTGGCACTCCAGTTTGCTAAGTGTAATCCAACCTCTGATTTAGAGCCACCACTTAGTGACAAATTCAAGAGACATAGGCTAGATGTCAGTTGACAGACAGAAGTTTTTGAAATCCCTCTAACCTTGAAGTAGAAACTTAAAAGAATTTGCCCCGGTTGTTAAAAGTCTCTTTCCTTGGTTATGCAACATCCGAAAAAATCTTTGATTTTAAACAGGAGATGTTAAAATTTTTATAGAGATGTTGTTGAATTCTTCTGCACAAGCAGCCTCTCTGAACATCCTCATCCATCAAAACGATTCTTTGCTGATAATTGGCCTCAGAAAAATGCACTTAATCAAAGTGACATCCATTACTTCTTGCTACTGTAAATAGGACTGTGGCTTCTGATGACAATTTTCTGGAAAGTATTCAGACTATTTAAACTAGGCAACAAACAAGCCCCTAACAGCAACACTCTGAGATACAGTTTCATTTTATTTATGGGTTTTATTATACATGTCCCAACCCAGTTGTCAGTGCTGCCCAAGAAAAGAGAATGCAGGAGATCAAAAACTGCTGTAGTCAGGACAGCAAAGATCAAAGGGATGCCACAGCTTGTGGTATAAAAAAATATTTATCAATTCAGCAGATGTGCTTTCTCAGCTGCCTTTATCAGCAAATACCAGTATCGCTGTAGAACAGAAGCCCTGCATACAGAGCCCAAACTTGCAGCACCAATGGGATGTTACGTTCAGCTCCTCCCTTCCTTGGCCTTGCTCCTACACACACAGGTACCATTGCACAGAGAATTCCCATAACCGGAGCAGCTGTGTGCTGAGCATGCGGAAGGACAGCTCGGCACGAGCAGTATTTGTGCCCCAAGTTCTTCGCCTTCTTTTTGTCACAGGCTCAGCATCATAAACTCTGCCTTAACTGTTATACTCCAGTGGCTCTGAATACTTTCATGGCAACAAAACACTGGGGAGATAAGAAATGCAACACTGCCATGGGGAGCAGAACAGATCTCTTTTCCTCCCAGTACTGACATTGACAGAACCTTTCAAAAAAAGGGAAAGAAACTTCTAAAGCAAACAGGGCTTATGCCAGACAACTGAAGCAACATCAGTGTTCCCAAACAGAACCTTCTCTCCCCAAAGGAGAAATTCCCTCCCAGTCCACATTACTCAGATTTATGCCCCAAGACAGCAGTTTGTATCCTCTGGAAATTCAGAGCTGAACGACAGTTAATCCTGTTTCTGTAACCTCAAGACCTGCCTTGCAAAAACATCCACCACGGTACCTAAACACAGTTGCACTGCATTCAATACAGCCAAGCCCAAAGTCTTCCAAGTGCCTCGTGGCAGTGAGTTCCCAAGATGGATAAGAAGACATTGGAAGGAGCACTTCCATTTGACAGGGCTAGATTTGCTTCTCAATAGGCTTTTCCCCCTCTGTTGCACAAATCCATTTACCTCCCCCATTGCTTTTCCAGTCAGTCTTTTCCTATTTGTTTCCTGGCTGATTTATTACCATCCTCCACAAGTTATTATTTTAATTATCATGTCAATCAGTCTACCTGCCAAAGAGTAAGCCTTATGTAGTTCACCTTTCACATCCTAAAAAGTAAAGTGAAATCAGAGCAGCCTGTTTTACCTACTCCACCTCACCTCCACTGATCAGTAGCTTCAGTCCCGTGGGTTATATGGACATCTCTCTCCCCCTGCCATACCATAGCTCTCTACTTGTTCCAGCAAGCTCTCATCTCCTCAAGCTCCAGCATTACCTCATTCTCTTATCATAGTCGAGTGTTGGTGTCTCCTCAGCATCCTCTGTGATGAGGATGGATTAATACATCTCGAACAGAAGCAGTTCTAGTTCCCCAGAAGCAGCAAAACCTGGACTCCCCGACAGCCTCTCATCCTTTCAGTCTTCCGCTGACCCCAGAAACCCCCTCACTTCCATTGGCACACTATCCTTCACCGGGAGTTTTTCAAAACCAGATATTTGAGACACTAATGTTTATAGCATTGTTTTTATAAATTAATGAGATATTTAGTGCGACGGGTGTTTCCCTGCAGTGTTACATCCATAAGTCCAATGAGCTGTTTTACCATTCATGGTTCCTGTTCTGTTTTCATGGGGGGGAATTTTCCTCAACCGTGTGATACCACATTGCTGTCAGTGCTGTAACAAAGCACTTCAAAGCACATCTGAGCTGCTTAGTATAAGGAGAGTAAAGTCAAAAAGGCTTTCTGCTTTTCTTCTGCTAGCCTAAATCAGCTCCTTATTCGGCTGGTTTGGAACAGACTAATCTGCTAGTGATAATTACTTCAGCGAGACTGCTCCATCTACAATGTCCCAGTATCATTAATAACCTGGACTGAAATCGAGGCCTAACAGCAACATTTCCAAAAGCCCACAGCAGTGGCTCGCCTTAACTCCCAGTGATGCCAAGAATGTGAATAGCAAATGTGTGCCTGTAGATTTGCGTACCCAAAAACACTGTGAAATTTTCAGTATTTTCTGGGCAAAGGAGAAGGTCAAACAACTAAAGATAGCAGCACATAAAGCCAGTGAAATAAATTGAGAAATAAGGCTAATGAATTTACAGAAATAATCCAGAGTATCTCCACATTAAAATTAAAGAGAGATTCTGAATCAGAAACACTCATATCTAGATGAAAATGATGACTAAAAGCTATATCAGTGAGACGCAGGGAAAAAACACAATCTGCAATTGTCATCTTCTGTATTTCAGATCCATGCTAATACTTAGATATGAAAGACACTAAAACTCTAAACTCCAGACTTATCTCAGTGAGCCGTATCACAATCATCCTGAAACCCAGACATTTTCTGCATTGGAATTGCCAATCTGCCTCCCACCTGATACCATAAAAATATATAAATGTTTAAGTGTCTGTTGAGGAAACCTGGGCCTTAAAATCTTGAGGAGCACAGACTCATATTTGAGAAAGATCAATCCTTATGCAGCTACAAAAGTTAGGAACACTTATTTAGAACATTTGCAAATACCACATTTTCAAACCCAAATTAACTTTTTTTTGGTATGACACTTCTACACATAAAAAAAAAATAAACTACCTTTTAACACAGATGCACAAAAGCCTTGATTGCAAGTGTACCAAATACATAGCAGCTACCAAAGGCTAACCCACCAGCAACTGAAGGTTTTTTTCAACAAGAGTTATAGCTCTGTTTACATAATGCAGTAATTGGTGTGAAATGATTGCAATCTTATTGACTCCACTTTAGCACTATAGCTCCTTAATTTTTATGACATAAACAGAATTGAAGGGTGGGTTTTTCCTTCTTGTTCCTCTTCAACTAACTGCTCTGCTCACGGTATTCAGTTGCCACTCACGCAATTCCTCCTTTGCTTTAGTTCACTCAACCTGATAATAAATCCCTGCCAGCCAGCCAGGAATATCAGGCTTGGTGCTCAACCCATAAAGGCCATTTCTCTGGACAGCCCAAGAAAGGGAGAGTTGTGCCACATTCATAGCAGCTCTTTAGAGTCATTCTGCTTCCAACAGCATCCCCTGCTGCAAAGACAGCTTCTGAGAACAGGCTGGATGATCCTTACCTCTTAAATAAATGTATGGACTCAGCCCAAACTATGCATGTGGCTTAACAGGGAGTTTCACCAGCCCCTCACATCACCAACTGTACCACACGCATCTCCCAGACAGTGGTTCCTATTCCTCCTTGCCACCCTTTGATGGGATTCCCAGCCACAGCAAGCTGCCCAGCATATCCACACACCTCAATGTCTGCTGGCCCAGTATACCTACAACTCCCCACACTCAGCATCTCCAGCATGTCCACCAGCCCTGGAATACCCCCACATTCCTGGTGCCTGATCCAAAGCATACTCACACACATCCTGCTGGCCTCCATCCTCAGCATGCCCGCACGCACCCCAGTGCCCGCTCACCCGGGGGTGACACTGGTTCCTGCGAACAAATCCCAACGCCCGCGGACTCCGGCTCCTCCCGCACCCCAACGCCCGCCCGCCGCGAGGGGACCCGGCCGTCAGCACCGCGGACAGCTCCGCGCCCCGCGGCGATCAGCACCGCGGACAGCTCCGGGTCCCCGTCCCCCCCCGCCCGTGTCGCACCGGGAGGAGGGGGGATCCGCATGTGTCCCAGGTCTGTATCTCCAACGCCAGGTCTGTGTTCCCCACCCCCGGGGAGTATGTTCCCAGCTATGTGTCCTCCTCTCTCCCTCCCGCCTCCCGGGGTGTGTGTCCCCGTTCCCCCCCTCGCTCCGGTACGCCCCGAACCTGTCGTCGCTCTGGAAGGACTGGTCCCCCAGCAGCAGATCGCGGAAGCGGTACCGGGGAGGCAGGGGCAGCACCTCGGACTCCAGCTCCGTCATCTTCAGGGCGGCGATGTCCAGAATGACCCCGCTCTTGCGGCTCCC
>VZRW01013715.1:54861-67103 GCA_013398125.1 Aegotheles bennettii | reverse complement strand
AGGGCGTGGAGCGCGGTCCCCAGAAGCGCCCCGCAGCCCGCTGCGCAGGGCAGCGCTGTGCACAGGACATTCGCTCCTCAGCAGGCAAATAACAGAGAGCAAGAGGAGCCAATGGAAAAGCCCAATCGCCAGGAGGAAATAGAGCTGCTCGCAAGATAGATTTGCAGCTGACAACCAAACCCAGATCCACCCCGAGCCTCCCCCCAATAAGAAAAGTATGGATGGGAGGCAGACAAGGCGATGGCTCCACAACGGTGCTGGAAGCAGAAGCATAACCTCCCCTCTGGGCTGCTGGCACTTAAATCATCTGAACAGCCCCAGTATTAAATGAGAAACCGCGAACACTGATGAGTCAGTCATCTGTCCAGTTGCCAAGTGTCGTGGCCAGGAGGATATTTCACCCATCCCTTGGCATGTTCATATCTCTGATCGAGGGGGTGGGGGAATCGCAATGCCTGGGAGAGACCCAAGGTGACTGCTCAGACAAAGGCAGCTCTATGGGCAGCTACATGCAGCCTGCCCTGCCACACAGAGAAGAGATGAAATTCAACTAGCTCGCAAACATTTCAGAGGGTTAAGAGCTTGTCTTTGCTCTCCCTTTTCAAACCACATTCATTGAGCAGAACATGGGGACCACACTGCTCCCGACGGCAGCTGGAGCTGCTAATCACAACAGACCAGGGTTAAGCCACAATTTCCCTCCATGTTGTAAAGCCAGTGTACAGACACACCAGGCAAGATCACAGGTCCTGATCCTTTGGATTTTGGCTTCATCATTGAAATCTATCCATGCTGTGACAGCAACTCCAATTTCATAGATTCTTTGTGGAAAGTGGGAAGGACAGGGAGAGCTTGGAAGAGGAGATGTGGTGCTTCTGCAGTGAGCTCATTCTTTGTCCCTCACACGTTAAATTTGGAGTGTGAAAGGCTCCAACTCCTATCAGGTGTTCTCCCAAGGGTCTCACCCAAAGCCTCTCCAACCCACTCCTACCACCTCCCCACAGCTTTGCCTCCAGTGCACACTGCATACGCTATGCACAGGCAAAAGAGCTTGAGACAGCTGAATACTGAACTGGCAATAAGCAGACACCCAGGTTTTCCCCCGCTCATTGCAGAGACATGATCTGAGGCTTCTCAGATCGTCTTCTACCTTGAACAACTCAAACCCCTGTAAATAACTTCTCAGCTGAACAGGTTCCAAAGTCCTGATCAGCTGCTGTTCCTGCGTTTCTGGAAGAGCAACCAGCATGTGAAATTTCTGCTGAACGCAGCCCCAGAAGATAACGCAGCTCACTCTCAGCACTTCGGAATATTTTCACTGATGTTGTTTGCCACTTAATTCTATACCCCCAGAGTGTTTCAATTCCTTTTAGCTGCCATATGCACACTGCACCCGCACTAAGTAACGCATCTGTGCAGGGCCTTGGGCACCAGGGAGGTTATTCTATGATACACATTGATCCAAAACTCAGTCTTTAGAGGAATCAAGCCAAGCTCCTGTCAACTCAAGGACTCCCTCTGGATCAACTGATATAAGCACAGAAGTTAGCTGACTGTCTCGAGCTTGCATTGCAAAGGAGGATCTAACATTAATCCAAACACAAAAAAGCCACAATTAATTCTTTTCTCTTAGAGCTTAACTATGATAAATTATGCCAAGAGCATACTCTGACCAGGCCACCCCCCAGTGAAGTCTTACCCCAGGTGAGATTTCTTATCGCTGTGAGGCCAGGACAGCATCCTAAAACTGGACTTTCAGAGAGATTTTTAAAATCATCCACTTATTATAATCACCTCTTATTATAATGTAGTTTAAAGTGGGGAGCCAAGTGCCTAAATCTAAATGTGGCCGATTCAAACTGCATTTGAAGGAGACCTCCACGCACAGCAACCTCCATCCATTATGAAGGGCCTGTTTAAAAGACCATGTTGTTTCTTTTCCTGGAGGAAAGGCCGAGTGCTCCAGCTGCACAGCCACGGACACACCAACTGCCATGTGGAAAGGGCACCTTTACACAGAGCTCACAGCCTGGCTTACACTCCCCACAGCTCCCACTGCCCGAGGTCCAGGTGGGCAGGTCCACCCTGATCCTGCACACACCAACAGCCATGGATGCTCCGATCTATCCATAATCATCCTCTTCAAACGTCAGGCACTTGTGGTCTGGGTTTTGGGTAGATTTTCTTTAAGCTGCACATGATTCTTTTCAAACCAAATTAACCCATCTCTCCTGGCCTTGGATTATGTGTCAGATTAATGAAGCAAAGCAAATATTTACCCCTGCTTTTTAGTAGTGTTAAGAAATCGTAGTAAAATCCAATTAAATCAGTATCTCCAGGAACACAATTTCTGCTTTGTGTTTGCATCTGAGTTTCTTCTCCCATCCACAGTAACAGCTACAATTTTAATATATTCTCTCTTATTCTTGCATATGAAATCATTCCAAATTTTAGAAATTTGGCACATTTGTTTATTCTGGATGAAGGTTCAGCACGACAAATGTTACACGCACCTATTAAAGATAACTTTATCAATTACACAGCAACTTTAAGGTGTTGCACAGCAGTGTCTTAGCAAAAAGTGCTCCTGTACTGCACACAGATCTCCTGATATCACACAGAGAATCTGCAACCCTCCTCTCCGCTCAGACGTGGGGATTCTGAGCTATAGAAATGCCACAGCAACCTGGCTACTTCTTCAAAGCAGTAGTGGTATAAAATAAAAAAATTAATGAACAAGCTTGTTCATTGCATAGTCTGCAAATACTACTGAAAAAAAAAAAATTCCCTGAGTGGTTTATGGCTAAATACAGGACTGCAGCTTTATTTTTATCTTCCCTTTCCTTCCTTCCTCCAGAACCATGTACCACTACAAACGCATGCTGTAATCAGCATATGGAAACCTCAACACTGTTCCACTTTCTCGCTACTTTCGTCTCTCCCCCAGCTTGGCCAACTCCCTGGCAGCAATCGGCACGCCGGGAGGGGGACACCCTACTGCTCTGCCTCTAGGGAACATGGGAACTGGGATCAAGCCGAGTGTGATCCAAAGCAGATCTCCCCATTGATCTCTCCTACTGTGAAACTGCAGCTAGACACAATCACCGTCCCTGTTTAGCAAACACAGCTGCCCCTTGGAGCACACAAGGAGCCTCAGAGCTGCACCAACCTGGGGTTGTTTCTTCAATAAGCTTTCTCGTGTGGGGGCTGGTCGCAATCCCGTTTTTCCCTTGCTGTATTTCCACCCGAGGCACCCAGGAAAGCTCTACTGCTGGCAGCACCAGACCCATCATAGGGCAATGATGTCTGGATTGCACATGAGGGATGGGACACTCCTCACCAGGGCTCGTGGAGCCAGGCTGCCCCAGGACAACAAGGACCCTGCCACGTCCTCTCCTCCCTGCTCCAAGGTTTCACCAGCCATGGCTGCCGAGCCTGGCCCCGCATCCCTGCTCCATCAGAAGATAACCTCAGCCACCATCAGGCTCTGAGAGCCTCTGCGATGAACAAAGCTGTACAGGAAATTCTGCCCTTTCTTTTTTCTATATTTATTAAAACATACACAATCATCTTCTATTTGCTTCTCCTCCCACAGCTCTTATGGTTACTGGGTTACGGTTGTTCCCCTCCCTCTTTTTGTTTTTTGCTTCTGAGTGACAACCCTGTGGGGTCTCCTAATGGCCCGAGTGCGTGGGGAGATGTGTGCTCAGTCTCCAGCCTCCCCTCCCATGCTGGTGACACGCAGCTGCTGCAGGCACTGGCACAGAGGGGCAGTGAGCTGGCACGGAGACACCCCTGGAGGAGAGGACAAAGACCACACAGGGAAGGAAAGCGACAGACCCACACACACAGGTAGGCAAACACAGGGGCAGGCTGGGTACCATGACAGGCATGTGGTGGCATTGGTTGGATATTAGGATGAAGTTCTTTACTGGGAGGGTGGTTGGGCACTGGAATGGGCTGCCCAGGGAGGTGGTGGAGTCACCGTCCCTGGGGGTGTTCAAAAAACGGGTTGATGAGGCACTTGAGGCCATGGTCTGATGGTCTAATGGTTAGGAATATGATAGGATAAAGGTTGGACTTGATGACCCTGGAGGTCCCTTTCAACCATAATGGTTCTATGATTGCCCTGCCCGGGACACCAATCTCAGCAGCTCCTGGGGCAGGATTCACCCACAGGGACATCCCCAGGGAAGAACCGGAGTGCCCATTTTGGGCACGGAGCCACTTTCTCTGCCACTGTCTCCAGCAGTTCCTCATCTCCCTGGGAGCACCAGTTAACATCACTGCTGGTTATGTCTCAGTTTGTCCAAAGAAGAGCCCCAGATTCTTACCCCACTGTCCCCTCTCCTTGTCCAGAGGCCCTATGGTGACCCACTGGTGCCATTCATATTGATCAGCCAACCTGGAACCCAGACATGTCCAGGGCCACGGGAGAATCTTCTACACCAAGGTGTGGCCAAGTGGCAGGGTTTTTTTAAAAAAAAATACATTAAAAACATCTCTTCCCATTTCTAGGTGCAAGTCCCATGGCCAAGTGACAAGTTGTGACAATCAGAATGATGCCCAACCTTGACAATTATCAAAAAGAAGCACAAACATTGCCGGCTGCATGAGCAGAGCCTGCCCCTACCACGTCTACATGGAACAACCACGTGAAATCTATTGCAGGCAACCCCACAGATCAAGTCAAGGGGACAGGGATGATGAACTACTGAGCTTGCAAAGATAATGTCTGAAAATGTATGAAAAAGAACTAAAGAGACCAGCACTAAAGCCCCAGGCACTAATGCCCTGAGCCGGATATAGAAAAGGGGAATCAGGGAAAGATGGGAGTTCTAGTTCCTTTAATAAGATCATTTACCTCGCTCCTGTTCCCACCAACAGCCACCTCCATTTCATCCAATTGTTCTGTCAGCCTCTTGCTACCCGTACAATGCTCAGGGATTTTATACTTCAATATAAAGTATCAGTCTCCCAGATTAAACTCCTGCATCCAAGTTTGCACCTCCATGGAGGGTCAGGTTGTCCATGTTGGGGGCTGCTGTTGCTCAAAACTTCCACAGAACTGCTGAGCCCCATGACAAATCCACCCATGGCTTCGCTTCCAACGTGCGGAGGCAATTTAGCACCACAGGCCTCACCAAAAAATTAGCATTTTATGTATTTCACATTGGAAATGAACAGGAAGCGTGAGTCAGTGCAAAGCTCCATGAGCCTTCTCCCCGCTGGCAATGCTATTTTCTAGAACGTAAAAGTAGAAATTGTACCTTCCAGGTCCAGATCTGCTTTTTCCTATTAGACAACCCCGTATTACCAACTCAGCCCCATGTCACCCCATCCTGGCCTGATGCACACGTAAGCTTTGTATAACAGGGCAAGGCTCAGGGAAGGCAGAGCCCCACTGAGAAGCCTTTTCACTCTTTGACGCCAACAGCAGCACAGGCTGGCAGTGTCCCCAAAGCCACCCATCGATGGCCCTGCCAAAGGCCAGGGAGCCAGGAGGAGCAAGCCACGGCCACCCCCTTCTTCACCAGGATCCCACAGGGAAAGCTCGGGCGGTGCTGGGGAGGTTTCCAGCAGAGGTGAAGGGGAACACGTCATGGTGATGTCCCTGGTGATGCAAAGCCCAAACAACCCTGGCAGAAAGGAGGAAGGGAAGCAGATCCTACACCCCCTTGACACGGGGCATCCCAAACACACTCAGCTTGCTGAGCCAAGGGCTCTAACCCTGCTGGGAAATTCCTGACCCAGCGATCTCCAGGGCTATTTCTGGATTACATTAAACCCTATCTCCCTTGCTGGAGCCCTGTGCTGAGCAGCAGGTTTCCCGGAATACCTGGCCCTGTCCCAGCAAGGACATGGCCCCTTTTTTTCCTCACCTGTGTTGGGTTTGCAAGGCAGCACATGCAAGTTCATTTAAAAGCAGAATCATCCCCGACGCTCAAGAAATCAAGCAACAAGCATTTACACAGCTAGAAGTGAGCAGTGATCCCTCCCTGCGGGGCCTCATCCATCCCGCTGGGGATCTGGGAGCCCGGGCACACCAGACTCCCTGGGAAATCACCTGGTCTTTAATGACAGGGTGCTGTTGTGCACAGGGATAACACCAGGCTCGTGAGTCATGCCGACCAGCCGTGAAAAATCTTAAACCTAAACAGATTATTAAACTAAAAAGAGAACAATTCACTTGTCACAGCCTCCGGCTCTGTTTCTGGAGCCAGGAGCCAACCCTCTCCCATTTCCTGCTCCCAGTCTTGCTCCCACCAATGCACCCCTCTGCAGGCTCCAGCCACCCTCCTTCCCCCAGCCCAGGGGGCAGGAGAACTCACCTCCAGCTAACGCCAGGCTAAAAAGCCCTCCGCCCTCTTGCTGCTGCCCACTCGGTTTGTTTGGTTTTTTCCCAGGGCTTCCCCTCCCACATGGAGCTTACCTAGGACCAGTGTCATTCTCTCCACCTTGGGAACCAGCCAAAACCCTCATCTTGGCAGGCGACAGGCTGCGAGCAGGACAGCGCTATCCGTTCCCAGCTCCCATCAGGATGAGCAAGGAGATGCTCCCAAGGCAGAGCTCGTTACTCTCTGGAATCATTATTCCCAGGAGTGTATCTGATATCCCACAGCACACAGTCCTGGCGGTGTCTCGCTCCCCCTCACCCCCAGCTCTTATACCCCTCTACCAGCTCAGGATTTTTCAGGCTCAGGTAAAAAAAAAATAAAGGCTGCAAGATCAGGAAAGTGCTAATTCCTGCTAATGATCCGCTGGGAAAATTCTCCCTTCTGCACAGCCCCAAACTGCTGGAAGGAGCAAGGAATAGAGCTTGGAGGAGAAACTTCTCCGCGCTCCAGATCCCTGCAGAACACTCCCTACTATTGAAAGCAGAAGATAATAGAGGGATGTGGGAGGAGGAAGAGTGTTCTCACACTGTTCAGGGACACAAAGACTCCCAGAAATAAATCCCAAGAGGAAGGCTTGTCAACCCACCTGCCAGGCCGGGATGCGACAGGACAAAGGGGGGGATGTCTCCTGGATTAGAAGACAGCAGACAAACAGAAGGGGAACACTGAAGCAAACATCTTCTGTGGGGTCTCAGGAGGCTCTCTGCTATTCCAGAGATTCAGAAGTGATGGTGATGACTGCAAATTAACCAGGATGGTCAAACCTAGACCTGACTGCAAACAGTTGCAGGAGGATCTTGCAGCACTGACTGACCCAACGGTAAAATGTCAGACGAAAATCAGCATCAATAAAGAAAATTAGCATCAATAAATGCCAGCTAATCCAAAAGGGGAGGAAAAAAACCACCTTCCTGCACAGGCACTAGAAAATCTGAAAATTAGCACGCAGAAAAGAGCCAAAGTCACAGCAGATACTACCAACAGGGGACCATCAGTGGTGGTCAAAACCCAAAGCGTTTGGAGAGGCTGTTAGACCATGGTTAAACCCACTGTGGAGCCACACAGCATTCCCATTCCCCTCCTCAGAGGTGACACTGCACAAAGTGCAACAGCGATAACAACAGAGACAGAAAGCATTTTGTTCAAGGAGACACTAAGTAGATCAGGAGAAGCCTTTAGCCTGGAAAGAGACGTGATGAAAGGCAGGTGAAACCAGAGCAGAGGAGCAGGGACGTCACCGGGGCTGCAGGAAGCCAGGGAAATCCCAGGGCAGCAGGCTCAAAGGAGGAGCAGTGTGTTTTCACACCCAGCAGCTGCGTCAGAGAAGTCCCATCCTTTTGTAGAGGCAGAAAGTACTGGTGGGTTCAAGTGGGACCAGGTGAATCCCAGGGGAGGCATCCAGCCATGTCTTCCAAGCACAGCCTCCAGGTACAACCTCCAGCTCAGGATCCCGATCCGACAGGCTGCAGCAGGAGGGCTGCTCTGTCCCTGCCCTCTGTCCTTGTCACCAGCCACTGGCAAAGGACACCAGGCCAGAGGCACCTGTGCTCAGACCTGGTATGGCTCCTTGCCTGTTTTTATTCAGAAGAAGGATGAATGAGATGTTCCACACTCCAGCACAGTCTGGCAAGAGAAACGCTATCAAGCTCCAAAACAAATTGCATGGAGCCCTTGGGAACCAGGCGTGGAGGTCAGAAGGAGGTCGCTGATGGAGAATTGGGAGGATTCACATAGATGCAGTAAATATTTTTGCAGAGCAGAAAGAGCCTTGAGCACAGGCAATGACCTACTTTGCTGTTCCCCAGCCAGGCTGACATGCAGCCGTGACAGAACCCAACGGCAGTTTCTAAGGAGGACACTCATTGTCGTGGTCCTTCATTAAACAGGACAGTGGGGGCATTCCCCGAGCCTCTTCCCACTGACCCAGGTGTGCTGGTTGGTGCTCTCCTGTGGTGGTTTTCGCAGCATGACCTGCTGACAGCCCCGTCGAGCCGTGGATTTCAGACTCCTGCCAGAGCTGCACGCTTCCCATTCCTAATCAGCTGAGGAAAATGAGCAGGATTCCTTCTGATCTGCTACATGAGCGCCCTGAAAACACAGGGGGTTTGGTCCTGTAGTTTTATGGCTCCCTATTGCAATTTCTCCTGGAACAGTGAAGCCAGGATCCCCACAGGCAGCCGGAGCAACAGTTGTTGCAATCCTTGAGGCTGTCTTTTTGGAAGCTGATAAATGTCTAAGCTAGTCATCCTGCCTGGAGGAACTGGTTATTCATTAGCTAGAGTCTGGTTCAGTGCAGGGTCTGCCAAGGAACCATCTTCCCATTCATTTCCAGAACATGGAAAACTTCAAAGACAACAACAGACTCCCAGCTGCAGGGACCATCCTTGTGCTGAACAGAGAAACCACCTGATACCTTGGAAGTGTAGCAGGAAAAGCCATGGGAGAGTCAACCCAAGCCTGGACAAGAGTGTTCACACTGAACATGAATCCAATTTAACCAATGCTTTTTTCTTTTTGTCTTTAATTTTTTTTTTGCATTCCTATCCCTCCTGGATTCAGATCAGTTTTCCCAAGCACTCTCCTAGAGACCCAGCCCTGGGACTCACCCATCACCTGGGCCTCAACGAGGACAGCGGGCAAACACCTGGCTCTGGACTCACACAGAGGCATCGATCAGAGCAGCAGAAGGTGCCCAGAGGTCTTTCCTACCTTGCTGCCAGTCTCCAAATCTTGCTGTGATTCCTAGGGCTGGAAAATACGCTCTGCCCTGGCTGCCTTGTCGGGTGGGACTGAGGACACAGCCCTGCTCAAGACAAGCCCTCTCCAGCTGCCACACGTCCCGCGCTGCCATGCCAGTGGTGCTCACAGCTCCCTCTGATTCCTGCTCTCCAGCCCCCAACCTCAGCTGCTCAAGCACTTGCAGCTACTTCAGCTGGACCTACCTTCCCTCCACCTCCTGCTCCCAAATCCACAGCAAGGTCCCCAAACCCACCCCACTCCGCACAGCACATCTGTTTACTCCAAGTATAAACAGCAGCACTGAACCTAAGCAGAGCAGTGCAGTCGAGCAGACAGACAGACCTGTAAGAGACATTAAAAACAGACATGAGAAAAGCCACATACGTCTAACGCCACGATGTGATCTTCCTGAACAGCTTCTCCAGGTATCGTCCTGCATGCCGCCTTCTTTCACTTTCTTCTTCTCAAAAAAGCCATGGTAGCTGGAGGCAGTGGATGGAAAATCCAAGTCTCCTCTCGCACATCCCTGCTTCTCCCGCAGGCCCCCTTACTTCTGCAGGATATTTTTGCATGAGTCCTTCCATATGGCCGCTCATCCATCACTGCTTGTCCCCCGAGTGCCCTTACATGGGCAAGGCAGAGGAAGCAGAGCCACTGCCCGAAGGAAATCCTGTATTCCCCTAAATGACCAACTAGCTCCTTGTACAAACATTTACCCAGATTTCCCATGAGGTAGGAAAGTAAAAATTAGGCTGTTTGTACCACAAATGTGTATTTGCTCTCCAAACATACCTTCAAGTGCTTTTACAGTTAACCCCTTGCTTTCTGAGTGGAAGGGACCTTCAGGATCATTGTCCGCTTACAAAGAGGGCCAGGAGAAAGCACACGGACATTTACACACACCCCTCCAGACTCAGGCAATCAAGAAGATGGAATTTCTCTCCAACAGCTTTTAAGCCATCTCTAGATTTGCTAAGCAAGGGGATAATTGAGGCTTCCATTTATTCTAACAGGGCCAGCCCAGCTGAAGTCCCTTGAACACTCAGCAGAAGGTACAGTGACTGTGTTACACATCCTTGCTGCTCAGATCTATTCTGGCTCTCACACCCTTCGCACACACCTCTGGTGACAGCTCTGCCTGTCTGCCATCACACCTACAGCTACAAGTACATGCCTGGGAGCAGGCAGTGAGGACAAGCCAAGGAGCCTGCGTGGGACACCAGAACCCCAGTGTCCCCTGGGACTGCGCACCCGTCAGACACAAACCCCGTGTTTGTGGAGCCTCCTGCTCCCCTTTCAACCCAGCCAAGGAAATACCCACGGGAGGGGAGGAAGGAACTCCTGTACCAGGTAGAGGATGAGCAACAGCAGGTTGCTAAATGATCATCCACTGGAAGGGGATGCACACCCCCTGTCCAAGCTGCAGAAGAGGAAACTAAGCAGCAGATCAGCCAGTGGGCTCCTGGGATCATCTAACAGGGGAGATGGTGCTTCTTGCTCTGCCTGCTCTGGCACGTTTCTCTTCTGACATCTTAAAGCAATCATTTTCTGCTTCTTCAGCTGAACAGCACTGAAAAAGTGCATTAGAGATCCAGGCTGCTCTGAGCTGGGGAAACAAAGAGCTACAGGCAAAGCCGCCGAGTCCTGAGGGCTCCAACTGTTCAATATCCCTGGAAGGGCAGCAAAGGGGCTGAAAGCAGGGGCAGGCAAGACGAGCCAGGGAAAGCAATGGCACTTCAACCTCTCCGGAGCAGGAGGGGGTTAGAAACACATTGAGCTGTATAATAATTAGAAAACAAAGCTCTTCTATTTGGATTGAAAGAGGCAGAGGGGAAGACCCTTGGACAAGGATTTTGTTGTGCATCAGATGAGGATACGTGACCCCAAGCAGCACTGCAGCATAACGAGGAGCAATAATCACTATCTGAGCTGAGCAGCTCCTCGCTTTCCTGTAACATCAGAGCTCGAACCCTCTGTGAGCTGTCTCCAGCCTGATCTCTGATCTCCCCCAGCACCAGTGCGTTTGATAACCTCCTCAAGGACATCATTTCTGCAAACACACAGCTGCCAAATGAGGAGGTTGGGTTCAGTGAAGGCCCTGTGGCTCTGCAGCCACCCTGGCCTGCCCAAGGCAACCAAACAGTGTTCTCGGGAGTTAGGTGGTCCTGGTTCCCAAGGCTGCATTGGACATTGTGCCTCTGACAGAGGACATCAGGGGGAATGATGAGGGCCTTAATCCCAAGAGCCAATGTGCAAGGATTTTACTAATTACCCAGCCAGTGGCAATGCACTGAAAGTTAAAGAGTTAGTATAGACTGGTCATTCTTTTTCCATCTAGGCTTTCAGGAATACAAGATGGTCTCACTAACTCACAGCAAGCAGATGTCAACATAAAAAACCCCAGCTGACCAGCCCAGGGGACAAACCCAACCAAAGTCCTTATCTGCCAAGAATTAATTGATACACACGCTTCATTTGCTCCTTTAACTGATATTTGGTGAGTGTGACAGTCCCAAGAGCCACACAAGCAAATACAATCAGAACAATCCTCACATAAAGGAGTTATCAGGAAAAGCTGGGACAGTTCAGCAACAAGCACTTGTCCCCTTGTGAGACACATCTGCTGTTGCCTGGGCACAACGGGGCCGTGGCACTGGGTCCCTTTGGGCACCTCTTCACTTCTACACTGCAGCCCCTCCCTCGTACTGGACATTATAACTTTGGCACAAAACCAGCCCAAAGCTGGGCTGCGAGGCACCTGTGGAGATTTGGCTTTTTTTGCCTGTGTAAATGTCCATCCTCTGGCTTCGGGGTGGCTTCAGGGCTCAGCCAGATCAGCTCCTCTAAAGCACTGCCGGACCCGCACCCCGCAGAGCAGAGCCGGGACCGGGAACCACCGGAGGACCCCCGAGCATCCCCCGTACCCCTCCTGCTCCTGACCACTCCGCTCCCAAGGCGATGTTGCCCCGAGGGGCGTTCGCGGGGGACCCCAGCCGAGCCTGGAAGTGTCGCGGAAACTTTCTCCCGGGTTCAGGGCACGGGAAGGGCGGTGGGAACGTGGGGCGAGGGTCCTGCCGCGCCCGACCCGGCTCCCCCCGCGGGGTC
>VZRW01013715.1:39480-54269 GCA_013398125.1 Aegotheles bennettii | reverse complement strand
GCACCGCGACCCCCGGGCACCGGGCACCGAGCCCCGCCCCGGCACCGCCCCGCGGCCCCTCGCTCCGCTTCCTTCCTTACTTCAGTTTGTAATTATTTTTATTGTCATTTTCTATTTTTTTGCCATTTTATTTTATTTCTCTATTGTATTTTTTTTTTTGTGCAAGGACACGTAGTGACAGGCCGGGGGGCGGGGAGAGGGGGAAGAGTTTTAAGCTGAAAGAGAGGAGATTTTGGTTGGATCTAAGGAGGAAATTCTTTGGTGTGAGGGTGGTGAGAGCCTGGCCCAGGGTGCCCAGAGAAGCTGGGGCTGCCCCTCCCTGGCAGTGTTGAAGGCCAGGTTGGCTGGGGCTTGGAGCACCCTGGTGTGGTGGGAGGTGTCCCTGCCCATGGCAGGGGGTGGCACTGGATGAGCTTTAAGGTCCCTTCCAACCCAAACCGTTCTGTGATTCTAATAAATATTTGTGTTGAGCGCCGCTGCTCCCCGGCGTTGTGCCGAAAGCAAACACACGGCCCCGGCCCCAGCCTGCTGGGGAATTCCTGTCCCATGCTGTGCAGCCGGGATGGGGAGTGTTGATCTTCCAGGGGGGCCCTGCTGCAATAACACGACCCCACTGCCGGCACGTCCCTGCCCTGGGGACAGCAGCGGGGGCAGCCTGGAAACCATCCGGCCACCTCCGGGAAAGGGTTAACGGGACCGGGTCCGAGATGCCATCTCTCCCTTCGAAGATGAGCCCCATGCCAGGAGTCAGGAGGTGCCACCCATAACCATGTGGCCAAGCCCAAAGTGCCCCAAAGCCACGTTCCCCCTCGGGAGCAGCCTCCTCGCAGGCTCCCACTGCGCACCCCTGGGCCACGCTGGCCCCGGGGAGGACTGAGGTGGCCCCGTGCAGCCCCGGGGCAGCAGAGCCTGGGGAAGCAGCTCTGCCCCACTCCTCTCGTTTTTCCCTTCTTTTCCTGTTTCTTCTCCAGAGGCCAGGCTGTCACACGTGTGCTGGGGAGATTCCCGGGGCTGGGGAGCCGAGATCCCCAGCGAGCAGCCAGATGTTCCCTGTGCCCCATGTGATGCTCCTCTGCCACCCAAACCACCAAAGCTCACTTCGATCAGACCCATGGGGACAGTGATGCCATCCGGGCCAGGAGCCCGCAGCTTCCAGAGCAGTGATTTCTCTCTGACAGCTCCCAGCAGCCCCCAGCTCCCCTGGGCTCCCCCCACTCCCCAGCCACTGCTCCCCGGAGCTCCAGCCCTCGCGTGAGCCTCCAGCTCCGGGGGAAGGTGCCCACTCAGATGCACTGGGCTTGATGCTTCTCTCTAGGACCAGAGGCTTTGTTTCTCCCGCAGCATCTCTTCCTCCTCTCTCTCCATATGGACTCTCCTACACTAGAAGGCATTTGAGAAAAAAGCAATTAGTACTCCCCGTGTGATGCTTCCCGACCCATCATGCTTTTAAGCAGGAAAGTTATTCTTCATTCACTAATTGCCACACATTATAGGGTGCAAAATGTTAACGTGCAGCTCCACGAGGAGAGGGGTGGGTGGCACAGCAGCACATTGACATGCCAGGTGATAACACAGGCGTGGAGGAGGAATTATTTAAAATCCTTATGGTGGGGGTAGGGAGAGTGAGAAAAGAGAAACAAAAAATGAAAGAAAAAGAGCCAGAAGAAGAGAACATCCCCATCCAAATGCTGCAGCTCCAGTGGTGACATCAGCCCGGTCCCACCCACCCTGGTGCTGCCACTGGTGATGGACCAGCCATGGAGCTGGTGCCTCCCTGGTCCTGCTGTGGAGCAGGGAGATGCCAAGGCAGAGGCCCAGCTGCTGGGCACAGGGACAAGCTGTCCTGGTGTTGGCACTCGGTGGGATCCTACCTGAGGACCACTCCCAGCTCCAGCACGGATCAGCCACGCTGGACTCACAGCCTTTGCTTCCTCCCTCACTGTATGGGCATAGGATCCTCCCTACGAACCACTTTACAACCTGTAGTTAACAGAATAAAAAGCAAAATACTTTCCTTCCTCACTGTTTGGTTTTTTTTTTCTTGCCCTGCTATCACTTAACTCCAGAAGGTATCTCAGGGCATACCACTTGTTGTGAAACAGGGAATGACCAAGGAGTGGGGTTTATTCATGCTCTGACATGGGCAATTGGGGCAGCAGTATTGGCCCCCAGGTTGAACTTCCTTGTTCTTCCTCTGCTGTTTGGCAAAGCACTTTGATTTTATCCTGAATTCAAGGTAGGAATCCATGTGGTTGGATGTATTTGGGAGCTGGGTGCCTTTGGGAAAGGTGGACATTCAGGCCAGGATCTGTGTTGGATTTCCAGTCCCTCGTGGTGCTGTGCTCGAGCAATGCCAGGCAAGATGGTTTCACTCTCCCTGCCTCAGCTTCTCTCCCTGCCAGAGGACAACTGGGAGTCTCCTTGGCTGGAGACATTCAAACCCCCCTGGATGCGTTCCTGTGTGATGGACTCTAGGTGACCCTGCTCTGGCAGGGGGGTTGGACTGGATGAGCTTTCAAGGTCCCTTCCAACCCCTAGGATTCTGGGATTCTGTGATTCTGTGTCGAAGCCCAGAGGAGCTGATCCAGTCCTCCTGTCCCTTCCCTGGCACATGGAAGTGGTGGCATCCCACCCTGGCCAGCCCCAGGACCATCTGATCTCCAGGGAGGCATTTGTGGATGCTGAGATCACCTCCCCTCCCTCCCTTGGTGCTTGTTTCCCATGGCTTCCCCGCACGCTGCCTCGCTCGTTACTCAGCCACCTCCCCTCCTCCTAACGAGGATCCGTCTGCCTGCAGTTCCCAGCACGGCAGAGCCTGCCTCTTCCCTCTGCACAGAGCCTGCTTTCATCTGCCTTTCTCCCCATGAAAACACATCGCAACACAGAACACCTCTTCCTTTTCTTCACGAGCAGCCGAGGCGTTTTCTCCAGCCTTTGGGTGGTTTTTGAGACACTCCACACTCTTCCCTTTCCACCCATTCCTCTGAGCAGGGACCAGAGATGCTGCCCTTCCCCTCTGCCCCTGCCCTTCCAAGATCTATAGTGGTAAAATTCACTGATCTTTGTAAATTCTTTAGGACTTTGGGGTCCCAGCCAGCACTACCTTGGGATGGAGCCTTTTTCTTCCCAGCTGAGAGGCAAACCATGGTCTGTGACCCCCCGAAGGGCTGAGCGTGGTGGAAGGCATGGCCACCCCTGGCAGATCACAAGGGTCCGGGCATGGGGCAATGGAGACCCAGCTCTGCTGTGTCTGGGTCTGGGAGAGCAATAAATAAATCTGTGGGAGGCAATGGTGGGATGAGTCAGAGGCAAGAGGGAGAGAAAATCATCTGAGGAACACATCACTCAAGTCCAGTAAGCCACAGTGCTCTGGAGCCAGGTGAGGAGCCATGTCAAGGGTGCCCTTGTCCTGCTCAAGCTCCCAGATAGCCCATTACCAGGAGGGCAACAGGGGACAGCCCCTTGGCCACGGCTGAGGGCTGCAGACCCATGCCCACAGCACCTTCAGGTCCATGTGGCTGGAGCACAGCTGGATCCATCCAGCACTGTGGGACCTGGAAAGGAGGGGCTGGGGCATCACATGAGTCCCAGGACCTGCACTCAGCTCCTGGTGCCCTCCACAACCTCGGGCAAGCTTTGCATTTTGGGGTACACCACACAAGGGAGTTCCCCAGAAGAAATGTCCCAGCTGGCTGCCCAGCAGCTCCAGAGCAGCTGTGGAGTCAGCACAGCAACGGCTGCTCTGCTCCCAGCTGCAAATATCATCAAAGCAGGGACTGAATTTAACCAAAGTGGAGCTCGAATCAAGATTCAAACACTTCAGATGCTGTGGGCATCAAATGAATTTCACATGAGATCCAGATTTGCTGGGCACAAACATGGCCTGTGCCCAACCTCAGGGGATGGCAGAGCAACCTGCAAGGTCCACAGTGAGAGTGAGTAATGAGGGGAAAACTTCTGCTCCACAGCAAAACAGGCAACTTTTCTGTCAAGTTGACATCTCAATGGGGAGACCAGGCCTGGGGAACCAGCCCAAGCCCTGTGACCTCCCAACTCAATGTTTCCCCCAAGCCCATGCTCCCCCCACTCAGCTGTGTGCAGCTCGGTGCTCCCGAGGCTGAGCGCGGCACTCGCAGAACACCCGGAGGGTTTAAGCTGTCTCTATCAAGGAATATGGTGGTAGGTAACTGTCAAAGCTGTCACTAAGCTCAAGAAGAAATAATCAAACATACCCATACAAAAAGACAGAGCTGTGTAACTCTGGGACTGCTGTATGCAAAGGAAAACGAATGCTGAGGACTTGGCTATAAAAACGTGTTCCTAAGCTGAGCCATTAAATAGGAATGAAAGCCTTCCTGCTTTGTGTACCAGCAGTGGCCAATCTATTTGTCTCCTGTGTCAGTGCCCCAATTTGTTGACCCATTTTTAAATTTTCTCCTTCTGTTTAACACCCAATGGGCAGTTAAATATCAAACCCCAGAGGAAATGCACACTGTGCAACTCTCCTAAAGCCTCCTCTTCCATCACTTCCCAAGCCTCGTGGAGAACTTCAGGTGAAGCATTGCTTGGAAGAGCTGATTCATATCTTTAAGCAAATACATTGCTATTAGGTGACTAAGACCTAAACCAATTGTCTCCCTTTATTTATTGCAACTGATGCTGTTATTAAAAACCAGACAAGCCCTTTCCCAGCCCCTCGTGCTACCCAGTCTGTGCTGGTGAAACTGCAAAAGGAAGGTTGTAAACACAGGGACCCTTTGGGCAGGGTCTGGAACACAGGCAAGGTGCTTTGTGCTTTCAGGAGCACCCCGGCTGGGGACCCAGCAGACATCTGTGGCCAGAGGAGGATGCCCTGAGACAGGGCAGGGGTCACCTCTGAACCTTAAAATCAGGCAAGCAGCTGTGCAAGGGCACGGGCAATGCCTCATGGAAAGGGGCTGTTGTGCAAGGAAAACCACCTGCCTACAGGCAGCATCAGGGGCTGGGACATCTCTGGGGCAGGAGCAGTTGAGTGAAGATCTGAAAGCCTGCAGGAATCAACCTGGCTTTTGGGAAGAACTTGGGAGCAGGGAGACCGTGGTGGGGATGGAGAGCGGTGTCCACCCTGCTGGGGGGGACCAGGTGCAGCACGGAGCGGCCGCACGGACACCTGGGGCAGGCAGAGCTCAGGCTCTTGTATTTCAGCCAATTTACATTGGAAAAAACAATTTTCACTGGTTTTCCTCAATAAACCCTGTCCACCCGCTCTCGCCTGCACCATCGCCTGCGAGTGGTGGTGCATCATCCAAAGCCTTCGCATATTCATGAAGCAGAGCTGAGCAGAACTGAAACAAGCTGGGCTCTGCTCCCCGCTTCCAAATGTTCCCAGCATTGGGAGGGAAGCCAGGAGACTTTAAAAGCCATTTTAAGAAGCTGAGGGTTTGGCTGCTCCCCTGCAGCACATTGCAGCACGGCTGCCTCCACCCCGGGCTCATCCTGCTCAACAGCATCTCCCACCGCCCCGTGGGCATCCCTGCTTTTATCTTGGGATACCAGGGGAGTTCAGGGCTCTGTCCTCTCTGAAAGACCAAACCCAAACACCCTTCAAGTCTGAACACTCACACATGGTAGGTCAAGTTGTCTGCTGCATTATTGGTACATCCCTGCTCCTGTTACCAGGTTTGCTTGGACGTAAAATTTCAGGAAAACATGAGAACATCTGACATAAGGAAAATTCTAGCCTTGTGGCTCAGGAAAACCTGCATCCCTGCTTGTCTCCCTAATTTACACCCACAGGACTTTTCAAGGTGCAGGTGAAGCTGCAGGAACAACACTCCTGTCCCCAGACTGACCTGACTGCAGCTGCTCCAGGGTCCTGAATTCCCTCTTCTTCTGGGAACTCCTGGAGTGATGTTTTCCCTGTCCAACTCTACCCCTCTGAAAAGTGGGATAAAGTCGGACATGGGCTGCTGTGCATGAGGTGTGCCTGGAGCCTGGGTTTCTAACAGCCAACATGCTGGGGGATGCTGGAGGGGTAAGAGGTGGGGGCACACCCCAGAACACCCCCACCCCCTGCCCTTGAGGTGCCTGGCTGAGCACCATCAGCTCCCCTTGCACAGCTCCCACCCAAAACACACCTGGCACTAAACCAACACCGAACCAGTGCAGCTGTAACACACAACCCTGACCCCATCCACCCAGTGAGCCCTGGCAGCTGCTCCATTTCTTTATTTCCCAGAGACACGAGCCCAAGTCTCAGAAATTAATAAAGGGAGAGGCTGGAGCTTTGCTTGGTGCTTTATGCAGCTGCAACACGATCATCCCCTGGGATCATCTTTCCTCCCCGCAGGTAGGGGAGGTGGAAGTCACCAGCTCTGGGTATTGGGCAGTAACTCAACCCTGCAGACCCAGATACAGACGCTGCCCCGTAAGCCTCTGCCAGGGAGAAACCACCTCCGTGGTGAACACAGACCCTGCTGCAGGGAGAGCTCCCTCCACCATGCAGGTAAGTGCTCCGGACACATATTAACATTAACAGGTACTCACTAGCACCTCAGGCCTTCAGAAACAGCCCCAAACCAGTCAGAAAATACTAACAGTGAGTTGTTCCACAGTATTTGCCCACATAGATGCATGGAAAGGAGCCTTCTAACTACAGTGTGGCAAGGTCCTTCTCATCTTGGGACCCTGCTGTGCCAAAAAGGTGCTTAGGTCTCCAGGAGGAAAAGAGCCTGACACTAGAAATAGGAAGACCACAGTCTAAAAGTCATGGTTATTTTGCATGAATGTATTGTAAAATGAAGGAAAGCCTTTCTGTTCAAGTAGCAAGAGAATTCACCGTGCATGTCTTCTATTCTCCAGCTGACACTCTGCAGGCTCCGGACTCACCAGTGGTGCTTCATTCTCTTCAATGTCTTGCTGTTCCACGTGCTGCTTTTTGGAGCAGATTTATTGGAGGAATATTTCCTGCGGTCACTGCCCCTCTCTTACACCGATGCAAAGACTCTGGAAATCAGGGAGAGGGCCAGGAAGCTGGATGTGGATTCTCTGAAGGCCAATCTCTCTCACACCGTCAGCAGCACAGCAACATGCTCTCACCAAGAGATATTTTTGCTCATTCTTGTCTGCAGCAGCCCAGAAAACAGGACAAGGCGAAATGTGATCAGGCAGACATGGGGCAACGTGACAGATGCCAGAGGTTACGCTGTCCTGACTCTGTTTGCCTTGGGAAAGCCAGCTTCAGTAACCACCCAGCTGGAGATCAGCGAAGAGTCTCAGAAGCACAGAGACATTATTGAAGGCAGCTTCATCGATTCCCCCGAGACACAGACACAGAAGGTGCTGATGAGCTTGGAGTGGACGGTGTCGTTCTGTCCCCACGCAAGGTACATCCTTAAAACAGACGAGGATGTGTTTGTTGGTGTCACGAGCCTGGCTGGGTACTTGCTTAGCTTAACACAGCTAGAGGACATCTACCTGGGGAGGGTTGTCCATCAAGGCATGCCCAACAGAGACCCTGCAAGCCCTGCCTTTGTTCCCACCCATCAATACTCGGAGGAGTTTTACCCCGATTACTGTGCCGGCAGCGCGTTCGTCATGTCCCAGGACGTCGCCCGCAAGGTGCTCGTGGCTGCCCAGGAGGTGCCGGTGTTGGTGCCCCCCGAGATCTTTGTGGGCATCTGTGCTAAAAAAGCTGGTGTCACCCCCATGCACAGCTCTCGGTTTGCTGGAGAAAAGCACATCAGCTACAATCGATGCTGCTATAAATTCATTTTCACCTCTTCCAACATGAAAGAGGGCGAGTTGGTTAAAGACTGGAAGGAAACCAGCGATGGGAAAGATTGCTCATTACTGGAAACTTACTATGGTCTGGTGTCCTGCAAGGTTCTCACCTATATTGATAAGTTCAAACAGTTTAACTTAGATAGAATAAAATATGAGGTTCTTCACTTCGCTGATTAAGATTTAACTTTTGTGAAGAAAGTCTGAGCTGTCTTTTACCAGCTGTTCTATCCTGCTAACGTTCAGTAATAACAATCTGCTCTCAAGGTGAGCTCTCTTTCCTTCAACAGCAACTCAATTCTCAATGCTACAGCTCCAAAGGATCCACAATCCTCAAGTACCAATTATGCTGCTTGTTAACCTGGGTCAAGTGATGCGCTTTGAATTGTTTGTTTTTAAACAAAGCTCACCAAGCTTACCATGTTACCTCAGTTCTCATCCTCCATCATTCCATTGCTGTGTTTTCCTCAGTTATTTCCACCTGTTATTTTGCAGGGGAGAAGACAGGGACAACATACTAAAATTTTTCTATTGTATTAAGATAAACCAGCAGCAACATGTAAACCATATGGCAACACACAGGATGGGCAGGGAACTGCATGTGAATAATAAGGGGCAAGAGTCTGATCAATCAATCAGAACACTGAGCTCAAAGCTCAACTAAATAAAGCATATGTGCATATATTAAAAATCCCCTTGTTTGGCATCTCTGTGTATTCTAAAATACTCTACTTGGCAAACGCACCGTACGGAGTCTTTAGCATCTGCTCTGCACACAGAGTAGCCTTCAAAAGCAACAGCTGAAAACACACACGGAAGAGACTCATGAATTGCAGAAAAGGTTTATATATCCATTTCTTTCCTGTGATTTCAGTGCATGGCTCATACAGAGCTACCGGCACACAAAGCCACCTAAAATAACAAAGCTGAGCTGTCCAATACAAGTGCACACTAAGGACTTCTATGCTCTTTTCATTTCCTTTTCAGTGGTTTCGTGTTTTTTCTGGATGCAGGATTCCTGAAGCTCCCGCGCTCTCTCCATTCCCCAATGAGACACTGTACTGCATTTCTCTCTAGCAGATGTTTATTGTGCACATCTAGGATGAAAGCAGCAGCAGCAGCATAACGTGAGATGACAACTTTTGTACACATCGGATCACAAGCAGCAAGGCAGGTCACCTGCATTCAGATAAGTTGTTAAACATTAAGGGATCCTCCCCAACTACCCTGCTCCTCTGAGCCCACTTTGATGCCTCACCAGCAATTTTTGGCAGGTAAAACCATCACCTCTGCTGCAGCTCAACGCTATCACAAGCAAGAAAAAGAGTTATGCATGACTACATCATCCTGCTTCACTTGGTAGAGTGGGGACACAAGGTGAGTACTTCCCATAGAGGTGACACACTGCTAAAATAAGCCCAAAAGTAGTAGTTTTGTGTTTTATTGTGCTCCCCTCAGCTATTCCTTGGATTTGTTTATGTCCTCAAGGAAGAGAATATAAACTTTCTGTATAAAGTACCCTGTGGTCTCTGTTTATGGACGAAGACACATCACACATCACTAGAGCATCCAGCTGGACTCGCATCTCAGCTGCAGGTAGCTCAGCATCTTCAGAAGATTACAGCTTTGTAAGGGACTGCATTTCCACCCTCCTAACTCAGTTCATGCTCTTAAACATGAAAGCTTTATGTTCTTACCCCTTTTGTTCTAACTCAGCCAACTAAAAATCACACATTCTTTTAAAATTATACTTAAAATTAAAAAAAATCATCTCTGATACAAAGTAAGTGTAAAAAAAACCTTAAGGTTTGGTTCTGAAGTAGACTTGTAGTGTTATAGCTCACACTCCTTTCGAGCAAGTGAGCTGAGCTGCCACACAAAGTCAGACCCAACAAGGGAGAGAAAGCTCCCAATTTGGTTTTATACACCAAAGCGTGCATTCATTTGTTTCTAAAAGGGCTAAAAGCTTTTTCATCCTCAGCATAAAATGTAAACAATATTTAGGATTATTTATTCAAGCAAGATTTATATCCAGCAAGTTGAAAATAGAAGAGAATCCAGTTCATACTTCATGTGGACAGAACGTTGCCAGCTTACTCTTACCCATGGGGCTCCTGACAGAACACGACTGGCTGGAAGAGCATGTTCCATGTGAGTGCAGATATATAAAAAAACATAAAAAAAGAAACTATGGCAGCATCTGAGGTTAAAAGCTTCGAAGTGTTTTGGCATTTGTTCTTTTTAATTGAACTGTGATCTACTAAGAAAACACAATAGAAACTTCAAACCCAAGAACATTTTAACTAAACACTGATTAATTTCTGCAAAATAACACACAGACTGCAGCTGACAGAGTGCTTACCTTGGTTACCTGGCTCATGCCAGTACATAGAGAACTTCTGCCAGGACATTCTATGGGAAATTATGCTGTGCCCTATAGGTTTTGGTTTCCTCTCACGACTCATTTCAAATAGAGTCAAAGCACTTCACATTCCTTTAAGGAGATGATCTAAAGAGACTCCAGCGTGGAGAGTCTTTACACCTTATATCTTAACACCTATTTCAATAACATGGTTTGCAAGAAGGGGAACCAAGACATCAATGACATTATTCTGCTCCTTCCACAGCTGTAGTAGAGACTGCCTTAACATAATATGGGCCTTCACGCAAGTAAGCCCTAAGCCTCAGGTAATACTGGTTTCCAAAGATTTCTGCAATTGTTTTAGAGTTTACAAGGGCCTTAACCAGTTCATATTTGGCATCCTTCGACGTTTTGTCAGGCTCCACAGATCTGTCTACAATGTACTCCACAAACCCTGGGCTGTCAAGCATCAGCTTCTGGGCCCACGGTTGATTTGCAATAGCCTAAACATGAAGACAAAAGAGGGGAGGGGGAAACACATTTTAAAAACCCAAAAGCCAGTTACACAAACAGCTGAGGAACAGAAAAAAATGCAATGGGATGTTCATTCTACACAGCCACCACTCAAATCAAGCAGCAGGGTTTAACACTGGAAAAAAAAGCACAGCTCAGTGCTTACCTTTAAAGTTTTAAGTGAATTATCACAGCAGTGCCTCTGATATCAAAGCAGCACTCTACAGCCCAGCTGTTGTTTTTTTTTTCCTCTCCAATTTGTAAGAAAATAATGCAGCAGACATGCCATGTCTGTAATGCTTACTTAAATGGTGAACGCAAGTGGGGCACAACAGAAAAGGCCTTCTATCTGACCAGTTCAGGGCTTCAAGGAAGAACTTTGTGACATTCACTTAAAACAAAAAAATAATAGACTGCACGGCAATGCAGTTCACTACCTGAGCTCTAAAACCAAAAAGCACTTACAGTAAATACCCGTAAAGCCCCACAGTGGAGGTCAGGAAATGGCTGAGTACTGATGCTCCTGAAGAGCTCCAACGGCTGGCTGGCCAAGGAGGTGAACCAGGATTCAGTCATTCTCAAAAGGTCTTCTGTCTGCTGCTCTGGCTACATGCACCACATACAAAAATGAAGGTTTCATTTGGATTATGAAAAGCTTTCAAGTTTTAAGCCTATGTTCAATAGTTAAGGAAGTTATTCAAAGCAAAGCACAGCAGATCCAACTGAAGTAGTTTAAATTTTCAACTTATTTTCATAAATGAAGAAATAGCTCTCTGTATTTTATTTAGCTTGGAGGACAGATTAAGTAAACTGATTTTGATCCATAAGTGCTGTGATGGAGTCCTGCAAGACAAATCAAAGTGGCTCACTCGCTCATTTAGAGCTACACTATCCAAACCAGATCACTGGATCTAAAGAACCCACACAGGGATTAGGGCAGTTTGTGCTTTAAAATGATAGTGACAAGAAAGTTGAACTGTTTACTCTCATTCCCTTGCCAATGCTGTCTTAAAGTCATGTTTTATAAACAGATTTCAGAACACCTGGCTTCTTACAAACAAACTCAAACTTTAAGCAAACAAATAAATCAGGGAATTTCAAACCAGTAAAGTTAATGTATCAAATCCTAAAAAAAAGCAAAAACAAAACAATAAATCAAACCACAAACTCACAGGCAAGTAAAGAAGAGATGAAATTGCATCTAAGCACCGAAGTCGTAGCTCCGTGGGGGCGTTCTTTGCCTGGTGCCCTATTCTGCTTAACAGGTTTTGAAATCTACTTCCTGTGAAAATAATAAGTGCTTTTAATTAATTCAAACAGACCTCTACAGGAGTGCAAACACCTTATCTGCTATAGCACAGCTATTCAGACACCCTCCATTATTAGAAAATACATTTTTCAGTTCCCTTCCCTATTACACCAAATTGATTCACTCTTATATATTATGTCATACTGAGAAAGTTTTGTTAAAGAAAAAAACCACACTCACTAGTTTTCTGCAAAACCTGTTTGCCTTCCACATTTGATCCCAGGATTCCCAGCGTGTCCACAGCCACCCCAATCATGGTTGGATCACGACTTTCTGCCATTTCAAAGACTTTTTCAATAAAGACAGGGTATCGTTCACAGATCTGCTGTGGACTGTCTACAACAGCTAGATTCCCAAAAAATCTAACAAATCCTGAGAAAACAAGATAAAAAAACATTCAGAGTGCAGAAATGATAGCTTTAGTAGTTAACATAAGATTGTTTCACTGCTAAACTCGTGTTATTAGGTGTGAATACTGCTTGTGAGAGGCATCAGAATAAGGGAAGAACTAAGGAAGGAGCCAGTATAGTTCCACTATTCAAAAATACACAAGCTTTCAAAACAGAGGCTCAACAGTCTTCTCAATTTAACTCATTAACAAAGCAAGCAGCAAACACCGGGTACAAGAAATGCAAGATGTAACCTGGTAAGTAGAAGCCCGAGAAAGGATCAGACTCTGCACCAACGATGATGTTCGAAATCTTATCAATAACTCCTTGCTGAGCAAGATACTGACGCCCATGTGGAGTATGGGCCAGCGAGGTCACCATCTCTATACACGTAGCCCTGTAACAGACAAACAGTTATTTTGGCCTGTTTCAGATGCACAAACAAGTTTAAAGAGTGTTAATTTAAAGCTGGATGTCAGAGTTTTAACAGCTGAGAAAATCTCATGGGCAAACTCAGTGCAAACGTACCTGACCAGCACATCATCTCCAGTCAGCTCTCCAATTAACTCTGATATTAATCCACTGTTTGCACAGTAATTTAGTGACTCTGCTGACACCGAAGAGATCTCAACAATTAACTGAATAAAAGCACAGGGAAAAAGAAGGGGATGGTTTATAATGGTAACAATCCACAGTAATGGCCAAATTCGTCTTACAATGCTGACTAACCCTGAATATGTTAAATATGGAACTTCATGAAGTTTTCATAATTAACCTAAGTGTTTGCTTGAAGCAAGCTGATAAGAAGTTGGAAAATAAAAGACAAACAGTAATTCACACTGCAGAGAGCTGCAGTATCACATCATTCAAATGCCAATGCTGATCACATCCCCACCTCGTACACTCGGTACCGAACAACGTCGTTTGTGGCCATGACATTTTTCAAGTCACTCAACAAACTGCTCACAAACAAGGCCTCCAACCCATCCTGTGTCTGTGCTATTCTTGAGAGGGACTTGATGGCCTAGAAGCAAAAAACCAAGAGGTTATTATTAAGAACAAACAAAACCACAAAGAGAATAAAATCCAAGACGATCAGACTTGGTTTGGGTGTTTTTTACTAACACATTAAATCAAGTTACACATCTAAAAATCTGTGATTCACTTTTCCTTGATTTAGTTATGGTTCTGTGATCCATGTTTCTGGCATGAAATTCATACCTATGAGCTGGCTTTGTCATCAATAGCTTGTAGCAGGCAACAGTTCTGGGTAAATTTTCTATCACACCCAAGTAATTTCTGGGCTTATACCATCTTTCAAGCAACATAAGCTCTCTTTTTCTTCAAAGAGAAGAAACCTCAGACACAGCAGAAAAGGTGCACAGTATCTACACCAGTTTGTAGGGGAATTGAAAAAGAAAGCAATGCTTACCTCTTTAGCCACTGCTATTTTCTCTCCACCAATGCAAATTATTATTTGCCTTAACAGTTCAGGGCTGTTGAGAATTTCTGTAATGGCATCTGAACTTTCAACAATCCTCCCAACCTAAAGACATGATTAAGCAATTATAGAAAAGTAACATTACAACAGGCTTTTCCACTACAGGAACATTCAAGCACTAGAACAGCTCTCCAGTATCTGTCAAAACTCAACTGGACACTACCCTGAGCAGCCACCTGCAAGCTGACCCTGCTTTTAGCTGGGGGCTGGACCTGAAATCTCTACAAGTCCACTTCAAACTACTCCACTCCATCACTTTGTTCTTTTAAATTAATGCAACAAGTGCCAAGTTACTACAGCCTTCGCCTCTTCAGTGTTTCCACAATATTGTTCCAAATACCCTGAGCATCCAAGTGTTGCTGCACTGAATTCTTCTGGCACCTGCTGGCTTGGGAAGCTTCTACCCAGAACACGTGACAGAAGATTCATTTCCAAGTTACTTCTGTCAGGACATGGTTTTATCTGTTGTGCTTAACAGACACATCACAAAGCATCAAAACAACACATTGCATGGTGTTTATCCAAAATTGCACGAGCATTAAGAACACAATTCCTGCAGACAGCACTTGATGTTTTTGTCAAATTAGAACGTGACACAGCAGTGACAGACTGGGACTAACACAGCCTGGCTCCTCCTCCCGGAGCAACCCCTGTACCTGAGATATGGTGAGGATCTTCACGGAGTCGTCGGGGTGGAAAAGCCCTTTCTGAAGCTCTTCTCTGAGGTTCTGGATCACATACACCGGGTCCAGGGCCTGCAGGAGCCTCTCCAGGATGGAAACACAGGCGGACACCTGCTCCCTGAGCGGGACAGACAGAGAGCCGAGCCCTTCAGCAGAGCCAGCGGCTGCTCAGCGGTGCCAGCCCCCACCCCGGAGGGCAGGGAAGGGGACGGGGGAGCAGCAGGAGCCGCCGTGCCCGTGGGGGGAAAGGGAGAGAGGAGGAGGCGGCCGA
>VZRW01013715.1:20285-39293 GCA_013398125.1 Aegotheles bennettii | reverse complement strand
TCCGCCATCTTGGCGCCGCCGCGAAGCATCGCGAGAGCCGCCGCCCCTAGCAACCGCCGCCCCTAGCAACCGCCGCCCCTAGCAACCGCCGCCCCTAGCAACCGCCGCCCCTAGCAACCGCCGCGCCGTCGCCAGGGGCCCCTCTCGCGTCCGCCTGCCGTCAACAAAATGGCGGTCGCGCCCCGCCCCCTCTGAGGGCCCACCCTCCTCTTCGCGCTCTGATTGGACAGGAGCGCGAGGGGCGGGGCTAGAGGGGGTGTGGCCGGGCGAGGGGCGGGGCGGGGCTGTGGGGAGCAGAGGGGACGGTGGCGCCGGTGCCGCTCTCCGGGCCCCCCCAGCCCCTCAGTGCCCTTCTTGGGCCCAGAACTGACCCCAGGGGCCGAGGTGCGGCCTCACCAGTGCCCAGCACAGGGGGACGGTCCCTGCCCTGGCCCTGCTGGCCACCCCATGGCTGACACAAGCCAAGGTGCTGTTGGCCACCTTGGCCCCCTGGGTCATCTTCATCCACTGGTGCCCAACACCCCCAGGCCCTTCCCATCGGGCAGTTTCCAGCTGCTGTTCCCCACTCCTGGAGTGCTGCGTGGGGTTGTTGCAATCCAGGTGCAGGACCTGGCACTTGGCCTGGTGGAACCTCACACAGGCTCAGGGGGGACCTCAGGGGAACCTTCCCACTGCCTGAAGGGGCTCCAGGAAAGCTGGAGAGGGACTTGGAGTGATAGGACAAGGGGAAGTGGGTTCAAACTAACAGAGGGGAGATTTAGGTTGGATCTGAGGAAGAAATTGTTTGGTGTGAGGGTGGTGAGAGCCTGGCCCAGGGTGCCCGGAGAAGCTGTGGCTGCCCCTGCCTGGCAGTGTCCAAGGCTGGATGGGGTTTGGAGCACCCTGGTGTGGTGGGAGGTGTCCCTGCCCCTGGCAGGGGGTGGCACTGGCTGAGCTTTAAGGGTCCATCCAACCCAAACCAGTCTGGGATTCTGGGATTCCATGATCCAGCCTGGTGATGGGGACGGCTCGGCCACCTCAGTGGGCTGTGCCGCAGGAAAATGCGGGGTTTGCTTCACACCAACAGAGGAGAACGTCATTTTTCCAGCCCGTGAACAACAGAACTTGTCCTCCCAGTGCAGCCCTACGTTGGAGGGAGGGATTTCTCCATGGATGTGGGTGCGGGCAGCTCTGTGTTTGTCCTTGCCCATGTCCTTGACCCCGCTTCTGGGGGTGCCTCTCCCCACCCCAGCCCTGTAGGGAGCAGGGAGGGTGGGTGCTGGGGCAGGGAAGGGTCCATGGGATGCCCTGGGGACACTGTGCTGTCCCACGGCCCCGCAGCGGGGCAGGCAGGCGGGTACCAGCCACAGGCAGCCGGGGAGGAAGAGGAGGAGGAGGAGTTAGTGGTGGCTGTGGGCAGCCTTCCCGGGCAGCATTCCCAGCTCCAGGCCGAGCAGGTGGAGGGACGGAGGGGATGGAGTGGCTGAGCCAGCGCTGCCCGCTGCTGCCTGCTGCCCAGGGCTGCCCTCGGCCGGGCCGTGGCACCTTGCTGCTGGTAAGTGGGAGCCCTGTGGGGCTGCCAGGGCTGGATCCGAGCTCGGGATGGGGGGACGGGGGTCACGCTGGGAAACGCGGCGGGGGTGAAGCCGGGCAGCCATGGGAATGCCTCTGTCTGCACCTTTATAAGGGAACCTCCACAAAAATAACAACAAGAAAGGATAAAAAAGCTCCTGCAGGAGAAATGTATTCATGTCTTCTCAGTCTCTGCGGAGAGCAAAGTGAATTTCTCAGGTGGGGAAGCTCACAGCACACAGCTCACAGCCTCCTCCACATTGCCACAAGTTGTCTTCGGGTTTTATTATTTTTGGGACTGGACCTCGTCAAAACCAGGCAAAAAAAAGTCTTAACGTGGTAATTTTAAACCCTAACGTGGTTATTTTAAAGCCTAAAGCTGTTTTTAGTTCACCAAAGCCAAGACAAATCTTGCAGAAAGAAGCTCGGCTATCGTTTTGCTGGCTGGTGCTTTTTGGGTGAAACACTTCAAATCTCACAGCACATTCTGGAGTTTTGTTCACTTCAACGTTTTGACAGCCAGGAGTTTTATTCAGTTTATCAGACAGGAATGCTGAAGTTTCACTCCTTCACTTTTGCACCATCCTCTGGCAAATGTGATTATTCTGAGAAAGCAAAAAAAAAAAAGGTCTTTTATCTTTCTTTTCAGGAAAAAAAAAAAGGGGGGGAGAAAAACCCCAAAAAACACGAGAGTGGTCACTGTTGTACTAATATTCAATCACAAATGTTCGAGGGGATTTCCTCATCACATGCACATACATTTTCCAAGAAGATTAATGATTGCCATGCTAAACAGGTCAGATTTTATTTCTCCCTGAGCAGGGAGAATGATTACAGTCTAATCTGGAAAAAAATAGATACGCCAGCATATCTCTGTTTGGCTTGTAACTATCTGAGTAGCTTCTGGGATTTGTTGCATAATGTTTGCTAAATAGCTTAGTGGGGAAAAGAGCGCAAAAGAAGCTCTAAAAATTATTATGGAGAACCTTGTGGGAGCAAAGAGTGTTTCCTCAAATGGACTGGAAAAGAGGAGACAACTAATATAGCACGTCAGCCTTTTTCCAGACAGAAAAGAGCTCCTGTCTTTGTGGTGACAAGGGAGAGGGTTTTTTAATTCAATCTTTTTTTAAAAAACCCTCCAACACTGGCTCTGTAACAGTAGGTTCAAAGGAGGGTGGAAATAAAGGAGAAAAAGGGATATATTCTTAGTCCTACAAGCCTTTTTTTCTTGCTGTAGTTGAATAAGGGCCAGATGCTGTTTGTGTCAGAAACAAGACAAAAGACAAAGGGAAGAGCAGCTGTGCAGAGACAGCAAACGCCACGGCCCCGGCTGCGGGCACCATCCCTCAGCTCTTACTCAGCACACAAATGAACCTCACCATCCCACCAACGTCCCTGCTGAGATAATTATGTATTTTTTCCGTGCCTGTGTTTATGGCATGTGAGTACAGAGAGCAGCTAAGGGACTTGCCAAGAATAGCATCTAATGTACAGCAAACCCAACTTGTTGGCACTGCGCTGCCAGTCCATGGAGAAAATGTTGCTGTTTTCTGCAGCCTGGTAGGACAGAGAGAGCCCTGCAGACCTGGGCTGCATCCATAGGGTCAGATAATTAAGATGAAATGAGCTTAAAACCTGCATTTAAGTGTTATCTCCACTTTCCTGCTATGCAGGTCTGTGTCACAGCCTGGGTGGGCTGTGAAACATCTGTCAGGAGAAGACAGTGATTGTCCCGGGCTGGCAGGGCAGGGCAGAAGCTCTCCAGGTCCCAGCACAGGCTGTACTCCAGGCTTCCCGCAGCTCCAGTCCTGTATCAGGCTCCAGCCTAAATCTGTTTCCCATGGCCAGATCCCTACCTGAAATGCTGCTTTCCTCCTTTCCTCATCCCTGGGGAGGTGGAAGGTCCTGTCCCCACCGTTTCCCAGAGGGATGGGCATGCCTCACCCTGGGTGCACAGCCAAAGGATGGCTGCAGGACGTGTCCTCAGCAGGACAGAAGATGGGCTTGGTGTGGCAGCCATGCCTGGTGGTTCCCTTCTCACCCCTTTTTCCAACAGAACTGTATTTTAACAGAGGCAGCCAGTGACTTCCCTCCTCAACCTTCTTCAGAAAAGCAGTTCTGGCTGCGGAGGCCATGTGGGGGCGGTCTGTAACCCCCATTAGTCTGGGGTGGGACCTCCCACAGCAGACATCTGGGCACCTCTGGGCAGATACAGCCTCAAAAACTGCTCAAAACCTGGGTCCAGCACTAGATCAGCCCCATGGGAGGGGGGTGAATCTCCCTGTGAGCCTGTTTTCACTCCAATTACAACTACTGCTGCTGTAACTTAGAAAGTAAGAAGTCTGGAGACTTCCCCTCAGCCTCAGCTGATGTAAATGCCTAGTTGTACAAAACTCAGTATTTCACCTAACATCATCACTCATGCATTTTGCACCCAAGGTGCTGACCCTGTCCCTGCTGATGTACCCGGTGCTGAGGAGTTTCGCCCTTCAGCTCCACTCTGCCATCACCGGCAGCTACGTCCCTGGGACCCACTCCATTGCCTTCATCAACTGCCTCAACGAGCAGATCGCCAAGGATATTGCAAGGTACAGAGACACTTCTCCTGCCTGTCTGCTGAACTGTTCCAAAGCAGCTCCCCCCATCCCTGGAGAGGAGCAGCACTTCTCGGTACTTTGCGCTTCTACCCACATGCTGCTCCTTTTCCCTTGCACTTTCTTTATCTCTGTGCCATGTATCCACTTAGCAAGAGCTGTGCTTTTATAAGAAAGCTGACAATTGCCTCTGAAGTCAAACCACAGTAGGATCGAGCCAATTCTCAGTTTATTCCACTGCCTTTCATTTTCAAGACCCATTTAAAAGCCATGGCCCTAAATCCCTAGCTCCTCAGAGCCCCAACCCTGTGTTCTCTGATCTGCCACAGTCTTTCTTCTTCTCTAGAACAACCCAGATAACAAACTCCAGGGGAGGTGTTTACAGAAAGGGACAAAGCACAGTAACTGCCATGAAAATAAATGAAAGATGAAAGTGGTCTACAGGGAACAGAGAACAGGCACTGGCGAGGTACCACCTGGAAGCCTGCACTCTGCTCACCAGACAGACTCCAGGGAATGAGGGCTTTACCTTGATTTTCTTTCTCTCTCTTTTAATGTATGAGATACTTTGCATGATATTTTTCATGCAGAGGGTTTTTTTTTCACACGCCAGTCAGTCCCTGACTCAATGGATGGTTTGTTCAAGGTACTGAAACCACGTTGACTGGGGAGATGTTTATGATGGACCATTCAGTTTCCTGCAACACCTCCTGCGCTGTTTTCCCTGCTGCTTGCCAAAAACCCTCCATCTTCTGAAAAGTGTTCCCAAACAGTCATTCGGGAACTAACAGGCTACTGAAAGGGATTTTGTGTCACTTTAAATGCTGCAACTGTGTTAAGAAATTCAAATGGAATAATATCTGTACCTCTTGATGTCTTCTGAAAAAAAGGAGTAACTGTACATGGCTGGTGAAAAGATCCCTCAGTCCCTCAAAGTGCCTTGGATTAACAGCTTTGCAAACGTTTTCCCCTCTTTGTTCTGTATCTTGCAGGGAAGGGAGAGGAAATAAATCAGTCCCCATTGCTGACACATACACACTTTAGTTGCACGTTACTGGTGGAGTAATTATTGCTCTGTTCTGGAATTTGGATGAATGAGCTATGGTTGCAAAGGATGACACAGGGCTTCTACACTTTCCCACCCACTGTTTTCCTGGTGCTGTCACATTTATTCTTCCTTTACATTGCTCAGTGAAGCACCCACCTTGATGGATCAAACTGGAAGGAAATGTTCTGTTTTTAAGGAAGAGATACTCAGGGTTTGTGGAGGCAGATTAGCTGCAGGTACAATTCAGCATCTGGCATCAGTTCTAATCCAGTTTATCCAGATTAATATTAACCAAAAATCCTCAGAAGAAACCCTGAGCCCACACAGGAGATCTAGTCTGTCCCCTGTGCCTGCTGTGAGAAGTTGACCCCTTTGGGCAGGATGGGGTGGCCATTACCCCTCACATTACTTGACTGACACCTGAGCAGCCCCTCAGCCTCCTGTTCTGCCTTAGATTCAAACATATAATTTTCTTTGTTTTTCTGCTGATTAATATTTCATCTATTCCAATTCAGATCCTATTGTGAGGCAGGGACAGACACACATTAAGCACCCAACCCAGAGATATCATGTATTATGCACCAGTTTTCCACAGATCACGTTCAGCTTCTTATAACATTTCCTGTTGCCATGGTGGCCACTTGTTTCCTCTCCTCTTGCTAGAACAAAGTTCAGGATCTCAGCTAGGATCACAGCTTATTGGGACAGAGCAGAAGCAGCTAGAAGGTACCCACCCAAATCAAAAGGTCCCTCTGCTGAAGTGACTTAGAAGTTGCAGGGGCAGCAAAAACAAAATGATTTGTGCCATGTGTTTGACATGATGAACACAGCGGGGATATCTCCGCTCATGCTGCTGCAGTTTGTTGGTCTACAGATTAACTCAAGATGCTCTACAAGCATTAAGAGCCCAGAACTGGCTACACGTGGTGAGGGCAAACAACCCAGAGCCTCCTCAGATGGCCGTCCTCTCCAGCCACGGTTCCTCTGAGCCATCTGCAGAGAGAAGTCCATCTTGTCCAAGGACAATCAATTTTTAACTTGGCAAAAAACATCCTGGGAAGTGTTTCAAACTGGAGCAGAAGTTAATCAGAACAGTTTCATTCTTTAGGCTCACCAAGGGTTAATTTTTACAGCTTGTTGAATCGAGCCTCCAAGTGTCTAATAACTCTTGCCTCCTCTGCAGTTCAAGGTCATCTAGAAATTAAATGTTTGCATTGTCAAGGCACTTGATACAAAGAAAACCAACGGTGGAGTCCCTAGAGCATCACCTTGAACAGAGCTGCCTGCGAGAGGGACGAGGCTGCCAGGCTCTGAGCAGGGCCCAGACACTGCTGTGGTCAGAAAACACAACATTCAACCCAGTTCTTCTAAAAATCCACCCTGAGATCACTTCAGCACTCTTTAATCACTTAAATATCACTTCTGCTACAAGAACCGAGCAGCTCTGCAATAACAGATCAGCCCATAACTGAAGGAGGCAGCCGGAGGGAAGGAATTTGTTTGGGCTTCAGATTCTGAGGACGTTTTGGGAAGAAAAACCTTGACGTTGTTAATTTAACAAGATCCACATTTATTCTGTTGTGCGAGGAAGAGGCACAGTTTGACAGCATAAATACATGACGGGGAGACAAATCCCTTGGCGTCCGTCCCAGCCCTGGTTCTCACAGCCCTGCAGCTCAGCCCCTGCCCTGGTGTCCCCACGGTGAGATGGGCACAGGGCTGATGCTGGGCAGGGTCCTTGCACCATGTGTGGCACAGATTCTGAATGCTGCTCCGGGCCAGGAGCCACACCAAACCTCCCTGCTGGGTGGGAGACATGGTGAGGACAGTCCCAGAGCTGTGTCAGGAGGGCCTGAGCTGAAGCAGCTCCAGCTGGAGGTCACCTTTCCTTTTGCTGTCCCAGAGTAATAATTAACCCCAGCTTCCCCATCTCCAATGTCAAAGCTGGTGCTGGAGGTCAGGGACAGCACAAGGGAATGTCCCCGTGGCTGAGGGCAAGCACTGAGCTGCAGCAAGCAGGGGACAGGCACTAACCCCTCTCTTGTCTCCCTCAGGGCCATCATGGATAAGAAGCTGGCGGCCAACGTGAACATCCTGCCAAAGAGCTTGGCCTTGTAAGTTGGGCTGAGCATTCCCCAAGGGAGGAGGCGAAGCCAGGCTGTCCAGGGGGGAAGGAGGAGACGGACACCCTACAGCCCAGGGGGAGCAGGCAGTTTCCAAAGGGCTGCTGGGTCTGTTTGCTGTTACAGATGGTAGAGATGATCCTCACCGTTGCAAACTGTGCTAAGCTTATGAAGGAGTGCAGATGCTTGGACTGCCAGTGGGGACCATTTATTTATCGGTTACTCAGTTACACAGAGATCTAGGTGCAAGGAGCAAGGTGATTTATGGTCCTGGGGACACAGCGCTGGCTTTTAGATGATCTAAAAAGAAGCTAAGGACCAGAAAAGACCTTTACAATATCAAGCAGCAGTTTCAGGAAGGAAGAAGAGCATCTGTGACCTTGAAATACAACCAGCCATGCTCCACGAGTAGCCCAGACCTCCATGGGAGGAGATTGCACTTGTCAGAGGGGTTAAAGAACCAAAGCAGCCATTTGCTGGCAGGAGCAGCCTGGCCTGGCCCCCCCTCGCAGCCTCCCCGCAGGAGGGGCTCCTCACACAGCACCCCCATAGCCCAGCTGAGGCTGCTGAGCTAGGGCAGACCCAGTAACACCCTTACACATGGTTCTCTGTGAGCCCCAACAGCCGGAGCCGAGCTGCTCCAGCCAACTTCTCCTCCGTGTCCCGCTCCGGAGCCAGCGCGACTCCTCCAGGCGCCTCCTCGCGCGGGAGCCCGGCGAGCAGATGAAGTCACGATGGCCTTCTGTCAACATAAATGTTTTGAAAGGTCACATCTGACTCATGAGAAATACATCTCCTCTCCTGCAGGGAGAGAGAGGAAAAAAAAAGACCACGCGGCGGTCCCTGCAGTCCCCCGGCTGTTGCTTGGAGCGGGGCCACCACCACACAGCCCCCCATGGCCACCCCAGTCCCAGCTCTTTTGCCCTACTGTCCCTCCTGGGCAGCTCTCTGAAGGCTCCACAGCCGAGGAGGCTCTGGGCTGGAAATCCAGGGTGCTCAATCACATGCACAGCAGAATTTTGGAGCCACTTGAATACCACTTTGTAAAGGAATGGCCACGTGAGAAAAGCACCAAGCAGGGAACTGAGCCCCCCAGGGGAACTGACACAGCTGCATCCAGAGCTGGGTTTGCTGATGCTTCTTTGCTTTTAAATCTAGGTATTTCTGGAAAGGGGAACTGGAAGAATCCACTGAAATACTGCTGGTAAGTGACAATTCCCCACATCACAGACAAACCCATCTCAGGCAGTCCCGGCTGCAGGGTGGTTTGGGGAGGGTGGCACCCTGCCCGAGATTTGGGGCAGTCCCCAGGGACCCCAAACACCTGCCTGTGGGCATGGCAGTGGTAGCTGGAGGTGGCAGCCCAGCTCAGCCCCTCATCCTGCCACTACAGGGGACATCCCCTGGGCAGGAGCCCAGGAAGGGCTCCTAAGGCACTGCTGGGTGCCAGCCGTGCTGGGTGGGTGTGGGGGAGCTGTGCATGCAGGGTTGATTCAGCCCTTTTACTTCTCCCCTGGTTTTTGATTTGTTTTGGGTTTTTTTTACTCTCTACAGTTAGTGAAAACAAGGACATCCAAAATAGATGAATTGTCCAACTACGTCAGGTGAGGCTCTGGCTCCGTGGGAGCATTGGGTTTCCTACCCCAGGTATGGTGCCACCTGATGCTCAGGTTTTGGGCGCTGGGTTCCTTGAGCCCGTTCCCACCCAGGGACAGTTTAAGTGCCCCTCACGTACCTCGAGAGCCAGAAAAACAGGGATGGCATCAGCAAAGAAACAGGTTGGCAGGAATATGCTTCAACCAGCCCCTGCGTGCTGGGTACAAGGAGGGATTCTCCTTCTCCTAAGACGGGTTATTCCCTGGCTGCCTCCCAGCAGGATTTCCTGCGTTCCCCAAGCACTGGGTGGTGAGCGCAGCCAGCTTTGGGCCAGAGCCCCTGGCAATCAGCTGCTGGCTGTGGTAAACCCCAAACTCAAAGCAAAATTCTCACGTGGCAAAAAGAAGATGTGGGTGCTTTGAAGTCAGTGGAGAGCATGGGGCAGGGCTGGTGTGTGTGTGGCTGGGAGCACAGAGCTCTGCTTCCTGCAGGGCCAGCCCTGACACTGCTCCTCTGCCTCTGTTTCCACTTTAGATCCATCCATCCCTTTGAAATTCCCGAGATCATCAGCCTGCCTATTGATCAAGGAAACCCTCTCTACCTCAAATGGATAGAGGAGAGTGTCCCACGGGACTAGCTGAGGAGTGCAGGAAGCCCCTGGCTTTGGGGGGCATCGGGTGGAGTGTGCTGAGCCGTGCTGGTCTGCCCACACGGGCAGGAGTTACACACGCGGGGAGGCAGCTTAGATCTTCATGGGTTTGCTGTGACCCAGAAACCTGGGGTGGTGACTTTTGTTTGCACTCAAACATCCTCTCCTTGGCCTGACCCTGCGCTCCAGGGAGCACCGAGCAGCCTGGAGGTGGTGAAGACTGAAGTGGGGAAGGGCTGGCTGCACCGAGGGCTGCTGCAGCACCGCAGATGCTCACAGAGCAACACTCGTGCCAGGACACTGCCAGCTGGTAGCTGTGGCCTGGCAGCCCCCGGCAGCCCCTACAGTGTTGTGTGTCCCCACAGCCAGCGCCTGAAACCCTTCCTGACCCCCTCTGCTCCCCCACAGCAGCCCTCGCAGCATCCTGCCCTGCTCTGCCTCCTGCTTCCCCAGCCCGGAGGCAGCAGGATGTGGCCGGGCACCCCGCGATGCTCCGGCTCACGCCCTCTCCTGCTGCATGCAATGTGCTGATTCAAGTCTTACAAAATCCATGGAAACAGCAAACTTGGGCAGATGCTGCAAGCATTCAGCAGGAGCCCCAGCAGCTGAGCTGGGCACCATCCACTGCCAGCCCAGGGAAGGAGCAGGGCAGGAGTGGGGCATCGCCCTGGCTCTGCATCCCACACCTCAGCGGTGCCTTTCTACCCACATGAGGTTTGACCTTGTAAAAAGATGCTCACGTTCATAGTTTAATGGGACATAACTTCTGGAACAACACCGAGTTATTTATCTGACTGGGAAGGGAATAAACAGGAGTGCTTCTTACCTGGGCAGGCTCCCGTGGTGCCAGTTTGCGGGTGCAGTGTCTGCAGTGAGCTGGGCAGCAAGAAGGGTGACTTGATGACCCTGAAGGTCCCTTCCAACCATAATGATTCTATGATTCCAAGGGTCCGTGGGGGTTACAGGGGCTGTGCCCAGCCCAACATGGAGTGATGCTCACCTCGGGCTTGTGGAGCAGCAGTGTAGAGCATAGAGTTGTGCCCATGGGCTCACATGGCCCCATCAGCTGTCAGAGGTAGCCCAGGGAAGGCTCAAGGGGGCAGGAAAGAGAAGACAGGGGAAATGGCCTGAGTTCTGAGAGCAAGAAACTTCCCAGTGCTAAATTCAAAGAAACAGGGTACCAGCTGGGCACCTCGTCTGGCAAAAAGGGACAAAGAAGATGAAGGGAGCACCAGCACCCCCAGGCAAAGTCTGCACTGCACCCAGAGCTAAGCTTTGCTGAGTCCCATCAGAGCCACGGGCAAGATTTAGGCCAAGATTAAGCAGGTGGGACCATTTGGGACCTCACTCATCAGTAGAACTGCGCATGAGGGCAGCCCCTATCTATAAAACCCATCACTGCAAGGGGTGTTCCTGTCCCCTGCTGCCCCCACACCCCACTGGGCTGTGACCACGCTTGCCCCTTCACTCCTTCTGCCGTTCCTGTGCTTCACAGCAGCACCTCTGTGGGTGAGGGCACACCTCACCCTGGCACGGGACACCTCCCAGCACTGGGCACCTGCCCAGGAGCACACACTGACCCCCGGTGGCCAAACTCAAGAATCCTGACCCTACAAAGAACCAGTGATGTTAAAAAAAAGAAAAAAGAAAATTTTTTTTAATTGTACATCAGACATATTAATTACAACTCGGGTATAACAAGAGTTGGTTATTACAAGCAGCAACCTGAACTCATAAATCTTTAGAAGGTGCACAGAGTCATTATAATATCTATTACAGCTAATGCAAAATATACTCTGCAACAAAAATACTTTTAAAGGCTCCACATTCAATTCTCTGCAAGAGGCCAGGAGGAGAGGGAACAGAGAGAGAGGGGAGAGGAACCAGGACCATGCGTGTGGGTGCTCCCACAAGTGCAATGTCCATTGGCACATCCCATGGGAATAACCCTGCTCAGCCCTGGCATGGCTCTTGGCAGCTCCCGGCCCCCCCGGCAGCAACTTGGACAGTAACAAGGGCTTCATAGGCACTCGTGAAAGGAAAATACTTTAAGTGATCCTTTGGTGACCAAGTCAAAGCAGGACAGGGAGTGACCCACCCCCACCAGGGATGGGGAGTCCCAGCAGGACATCATCTCCCAGGACAAAGCCCCTCCGGAGGAGCTGCAGCCCCTGAGGGTGCCACGCACCTCTCCTCAAGGCACATCTGACCCTGCTCAGCTCAAACCATCTCATGGTTGGAGCTGGATGGAGCCTCCTCTCCCAGACCTCGAACTCACAAGTGGCCAACAGCTTCTCCACCGAGCGCACCACCGGCCGTGTGACACCGGGCAACTCATCAGAGAGGAGGTAAAATACCAAGCCCAATGGTCACACTCCCAGTACGGGCACTGGAGCAGCTGGTGCCCAGCCCAAACCACAGAGGCACCTGCTGGGGCTGCAGAGAAGCTGCAGCTCTGCACCGCAGCCCCATGCAAGGCATCAGCACCGGCACCCACACCCCGTCACCGTGCAAAGAGCTGGTGCCTGCCAGAGGAATCAAAACCACCAGCAAACACCCCATTGTGGGTGTCCCAGCACCTTGGTGTAGCAGTAGCTGAAGCAGGAGTTTAAGGACCACGCTTTGGCCTCTGGTTTGCAAACATCACCTGCTCCCTTGTGCTGATCACACCAATGAATTTTAAACACTTTGTCAATAAAACAACCCCTTCAGTTCACCCTCTGGTCAGCACATCCCAGGGCTCCAGGGACAGGGTGAGCTGACAGAGCAGGACCACGCAGCCCCCCTGGCACCGCACACCCTCCAGGACAGCCATGGCAGTGATGGGGCAGGTGAGGACAACATTAAAAATACATCTCTCTCTCTCTTAGGAAAAAAATAAATCTAACAAATATGTCTGATGATATTAGAATTTTTTTAAAAAAGACAAGGGCTTTGCTCCTGAACCCCCTGCCAGTATTGCTTTAGGTAAAGAAGGGGCTGCCCTTCTCTTCTGCAGACAAACTGACCCCACTCACTCTCAAAAGTCAACATTACTCCAGTAACAGAAGGCACAGCCACCCTCCAGCAAGGCACCGCCACAGAGATGGCCACAGGGAGCCAGGCACCACCCCCTCCCCATGCCCCCACTGCCCTCCTCAGCCTTTTTGGTTTGTCTGCTTGTTTGGCACATTCAGGATGAGGATTCCTGTGGGGATAAAGGCCTTAGGCTCCAGTCTGTGAAACGCCCACGGTGGTTTTAAGGCAAGGGTGTAGCTTTGGGCTGATCTCTTCCAAGACCGTGATTGTCAGAAGAACTGGGAAATGAAGCTGGTGCATCCTCACACACTGTCCAGGTTGTGGGATGAGAGCACCCACGTACAGTGGGCTGTTCACAGGGCATCTTCCCCTCATACAAATCAAACCACATTCCTTTAATGAATGATTTTAGGAGAAGGCTCTGGTGAGGGTCGCCCACCGTTTCCCATGGGCGCAGGGTTGGGCTGTGAAACGCAGGTGAGGGAGCTGTGTTCTGCTTCAGCAGGACCCCCTCGAGTCTCTTCTGTAAGGCTTGGATGTGAGGATGAGTCGGGGTGTGCCAGGCACTGGCACGATGTCCAGCTGTGCGAGGATGCCCAGCCACACTGGGGGGGGACACTTCTGGAGAGGCCAGACCTGCTCCCTGCCCTTCCCACCACCGTGACGGTGCCTCAGGCTCAGCCAGAGGCTCCATCGGGGCTGCGCAGCTGAGCCACGCTCTTTGCATATATATGGCCAATAAAATAACAGTTGTTAAAATAAAAAACCCACAGCAGCAAGGCTGTGGGCTTCGCCCCTGGGCAGTACTGTTGATGGCGCCAGCTCAGGTGCTGCCTCCATCTGTGGTGGTCCCCAGGGAGCCAGTCCCAGCCGGGACCCCCGAGCACAGAGGGGTCCAGCCCTCCCCTCCAGCCTGTGCCCCTCATCTGCTTCACAGCAAGGGATTCCCTGTCATCCCCATCACCTCTGGTTTGGCTCCGGCAGAGGTTTTGGGGCTGGTGGGGCTCAGTAGGGGGTCGTGCCTTCCCACTCCACCAGGTACTGCACCTTCCCCTCCAGCGTCACCCGCCGCGCCAGCACCTGGTACTTCTCGCCGCAGACCAGCCGCCCCGCCGCCCCGAAGTAGCTGCTGATGGAGGACTTGAGGTGGGAGAGGGAGGAGTTGTCCTCGCTGATGCTCTCCAAGGTGTGGCTGTCGATGCCGTCGTTCACACGGTCGGGGCCGCCGGCCACCTCGCTGCCCTCAGGGGTGCCCCTGGCCGGGCGCCCGCCCGCCTCGCCGCCTCTCCTCCTGACCGCTGGCACGGCCAGCTTGCGCTTGCGGCTGCCCACTGTCCTCCTGCTGCAAGGGAGGGGACAGATCTGGGGTCAGGGCAGCACCCCAAAGGTGTCCCCCCACCCACGAGCCTGGAGGGAGCACTCTGGGAACTCAGCGAGCCCAGCAAGGACCTGGCACCAACGCTACACGCCTGGCGGTGGGACCAGGAGCCCCTTTTGGGAGGAAAGGCTCCCCGACGTGGGACATCCCAGCAGCAGGACGTGAGGGTGCTGCAGGGGGAGAAGGACAGCCCCTCACCCCCCAACCGTGCCACCGGGACCCCTTTGGAAGGGGTGAGGGGCACAGCCCTCACCTGGACTCATAGGAGAGGCTCGTGGTGGCTGAGCCCGAGGTGCTGGCGGCATCCGTGGAGTCCACGTCCGATAGGAAAGTCTGTCCCGAGCTGGCACTGGGGACAGGAGGCAGCGTCGGCCACAGCCCAGCACGAGGGCCACCACAGCTCCCCCACCTCCCCAGCCACCCCTCGCACCCACACCCCCAGCCCAGCCACACGGACCTTTTCAGGCTCTGAATCTCATCCAGCGTGAAGTCGAAGATGCTGGCCAGGTGGTGGTTGGTGCTCCAGGCGGAGGTGAAGTCACTCTGTGCCACAAGAACAACCACACTCATCACTGCTGAGCAGAGCGGTGCTGCCTGTGGCCCCAGCACCCCCAGCCCCAGCACCCATAGCCCCAGCACCCCCAGCCCCCCCAGCCCCAGCACCACCGCACTCCCTCCCATGGCCCCGGGAAGCGGGTTGGGCACAGAACATGTGTGACCCCAGGGCGATGGATGGGGGCTGGAACCTCGCAGGGAGCCCTGGGGATGGGGTCCCACCCGGCTGCCGAAGCCCAGGGTGGTCAGGCAGAGGAGGGGGTGAAGGACTCACGCTGGGGATGGCGTCCTCCAGCAGGAACTTGGCCCTCTTGCGCCGCGCCGCCCGTCGCTTCTGCTGCTGGAGCTGCCGCGGCAGGAGGCTGCGAGGAAGGGGGGGCTGAGGCTGCTGGGCCACCCCGGGGAGTGCAGCAGGGGGGGTGAATTTGGCCACTCACCTGTCTTTATGGACATATTTGCTCTTTCCCCTCTTCTTCAGCTCGCAGGAGCCGCTCTCGCCCACGCCGGGGGCTTTCTCTGGCAGCACCTTGCTGGGGGGGTTCGGCGGGACGCGGATCCGCAGGCGGAAGATGCATTTCTTCTTCTTGATCTCCTTCCCACACAGGAACCTGGGCGGCAGCGGGGGGGGAGCAGCCCTCAGCCGGGGGTATGGGAGCATCCCCCATCCCGCATCCCCCATCCCGCATCCCCCATCCTCCATCCCGCATCCCGCCCGGGGCTCACCTGCTCTTGTAGCTGTTGAGTGCGTTGAGGAGGTGGGGGCCGCGCTCGGCCATGGGGGTGCCGGTGAGCTGCGGGCAGAGGCAGCGTCGGGCCGGGCTCGGCGCCCGCTGCCGTTATGCAAAAAGCAAACGGAGGGGGGAACCCGAACGCCGGGTTCCAGCTCCCGGCAGAGGGCAGGGGGCAGGAGCCGGGAGCAGGGAACCGACCCCTCCCGGCACGGGATGGGTTTCCAGCACCCATGGGTTTTAGCATTTTTCCCAGCTCCAGCTCCAAGCGGGAAACTTGTCAGGCACCACCCCCGAGCGAAGGGACACCCCGGGGCAGGGAAGGGGATTCAGGGGAGTTTGAGCAGTCGCCCGTGCCGAGCGCTGCACGGACGGGGCTTTGTCGAGATGCCCAAGCTCATCAGAGAGGGGCTGCAGGCACAGGGGCACTGCTGCCATGTGGGCACATCCCCTCCCACCCTGCACCCCCCACCCAGCCCAGCTGTACCCCAGCTGCACAGGTCCCTCAGCCCTGCCCAGGGGCCAACACCATTCCCAGCTCAGGGAGCAGCATCCTCTGCCACAGATGCTGCCCGCTGGGGACACCCCACTCTGATGCCATCCTGGGGTGGCTTCAGGGACAGCCAGCTGTGACCTACACCCCTGGCAGCACCTCTCCCTCCCCACGGCTGCTCGCCAGCCTGGGCTGTGTGTTTTTACCTTCCCGAGCTGCAGCGGATCCCAGTGTTGGTTCACAAAGGCCAAGATCTCCTCAAAGTCAAAGTACTTCTTCTTGCTCTGCACGCCCAGGTTGTAGAGGGCAAGATGGACAACATCCACCCTGTGGGAGCCAAGGGGGCGAGAGGGTTGGCAGCCCCCCCTCTCCCCAGCAGGGTGGTACCCACCACAACGTTCTGCTCTGCCCGTGCCACTCCAGCACACCCCCAGCACGACCCTCCCAAAACCTCACTGGAAGCCAGGACCATTCCCACACCCCATGGGGAAGCAACCCTGACCCAGACACACATCCCAGGGATGCCACCATGGCCAGGACAGCATCCCCTGAGCTTTGGGGAGGGGTGAGACAATGCCCGCAGCCATGGCAACCCCAAATGCTGAGACCCTGAGCCCAGGAGCTGGAGGACACGCTGTTCCCAGGATGAATTCCCAGTTTTCCAGCTTTTTAATGAGCCCCAGCCATGTATTCTTGCCACAGTTAGTTTTGGGAGCTGGACAGCCCTTGTCCATGTGAAAACACACCGTCTATTTTAACAACCCAACCTATCCTGTGGGGTTTTACACTTGTGCCTCTGAAAATGAAAGCCAAGCAACATATCCTGCAGGATTTCCCTTATTCTCCTTCCAGCCTGGTGCACTGAGCTGCACGGTGCGATGTCCCCGACAAACAGCAGGTTTAGGGCACACTGAGAAAAGCTTCCCTGGGCCACCCCAGCACCTCCTGAAGGAGCCAGGGCCCTTTCTCACCATCTCAAGGGCAGGCGCTTGATGTACTCAGGTCCCTGGTTGCACACGGAGCAGAAGAACACATAGAACCTGGAAAACAGTGAGGAGCGGAGCGCTGGGGGTGGGGGTCATCCCTGCAGCCCCACGGGGCCTGGGGATGGGTCAGGGTGAGGACAGAGCTCCATGTGCCAATGGTGACACCATGGCTGGGAGCAGCGGGGCTCTGCAGGACAGGGCCACCTGCCAGTGGTGGCTGATCCATGTCGGTGCCACAGCCGGGTTGGGGAGATACACACTGGGGATGTGGCCATGCATGAGATCCCCACCCTGGGAAGCCAGCTCTGACATCCAGCACCAGCCCAGCAAAGTCCAGAAGGGACCTACCGGTCTCCAAACATCATGGGGTCGCTGAGGCACTGGGTGCAGGCTTCGTGGAACCACTGCCGGCAGCGGTAGCACTGCAGCATCTTCAGGTACCACCTGGGGAGGGAGAGGAGGTGGGTGACAGCACGGGCAGCGTATGGCAGCCTCTGCCCCAGCCCCCTCCCAGGCACAGACCCCCAGCCAAGGAGGGAAAGTCTGGCCCCAACTTGTATTTTTGCAGCCATGGAGGTGGGAGCAAACGGTGCCTGCAGGGGCAAGCGGAGACCCAGCAGAGCCACCAGCCCCACAGCAATGTCCTGCGAGCTGGGGACTTCTCCCCTGGGGGCAAAAACTCCCCAGCCTGATCCCACCTGCCTTGTGCAAATGCTTCTCCCCAGAGAACCAAGCACTCACTCGCCGGGGCCGCCGCAGTAGCAGTAGCACTGCTGCTGGTTGGTGCGGTGTGGGGAGTCCCACTCGAGCAGGTCGGGGTTGTAGGACAGCACCATCTTGACGGCTTGCAGTGTCTTGGCGATGGCTCCCTTCTTCAGGGCACCCCCCTTCTGCAGGACCCAGCAGGATGGGGGGGTCAGGTAGTGCCGAGGGTGGGCGGCACACGGGGCCGGTGACCCCGGGCAGCCCCACTCACCCGCACGGCCAGGGCAAAGATGCAGCGGCGGCAGAACCACGGCGTCCCCAGAGGGCCCTCGCTGCCACTCGCCACCGGGATGTGGCACTGCTGGTGATAACCTGCGGGAGGGCTTGGCATCAGGGCCACTGGGCTGACCAGACCCCTGCCCGGGGGCCACGCGCCCGCACTCACCCAGCCCGCACTTCCCGCAGATGAGGATTTCGTTCATGGGACACGACGTCTTTCCCAGGCAGACATTGCACTTGGGCTCCTCCCCGGGGACACCAGCTGTGGGATGGCAATGGCAGAGTCAGAGACACATAAGGCACAGCCACATCTCCACAGCGCTGGGAAGGATCCCCCGGCACAGCACTGGGAAGGGAGGATGAGGCAGCACTCACCATGCTGGATGTCCTTCCAGAGGACCCAGTACTTGGAGTTGTCCTCAAATGTGACAAGGCAGCTCTGCTTGGAGCCACTCACCTGTGGGCAGAGAGCAGGAAGAACCGCCAAGCATCAGCTCCCATTCCCAGCACTTTCCCATTCTCCCTGGTGACCGGCCCTGCCCCCTGGGGCTACGGGAAGTCAGGTTTGGGGCACGAGACTCAGGGGCAGGATGCCAACCTGATGACCCAAGATGCGTTGCAGCCCAGGCCAGGAGCTGACCCAGGGAAGGGCACTAGCTACACTTTGGGTGCCCACCTTACCCTTCTGGGTGCCCACCTTACCCTTTTGATCTTCCCGAGGTAGTAGAGCCCATCGGTCCAGCGGCACAGCACGTACTGCCCCTCCGTCAGCTTGACCATGAGCTCTCGGCAGCCGCTGCCCCTCCGTGCCAAGGCGGTGGCCGGTGCTTGCTGGACACGGCCAGCGGCCGCGTAGACATCCCGGATGATGGGGTTGAGCTTGGCGGTCTCCATCAGCAGAGCCTAGAGGGGACACACACGAGTCACCCTGCCCTTGAGCCGTGACACAACGCGCTCATCAGTCACGTGTGGTGTCCCACAGGGGTTTGCCTGGGAGCACCGAGCTCGGGGATGGTTCAGCCCCATGAGTGGGTGCTCAGGACCTGCCAAATGAGCACGGATGGGCTGGGTTCATCCACGGGTGATGTTGGTGAGGTCAGAGCAAGCAGCCGAGGTCTTTGAGACCCTCGAGCAAGAGTGGGTTAACCCCACAGCACAGAGCCACCCCACGGGGACACCCCACGGGCCTGCACGGGCTCAGCCTCAGGAAGGGGCACCCGAGGGCTGACAGCTTTAATTCCACATCACTTTTATTCTATCGTTCCTCGCGGTGTCGCCAGCGCCCGGCCCCAGGGCACCGCTGCT
>VZRW01013715.1:693-19430 GCA_013398125.1 Aegotheles bennettii | reverse complement strand
TGGGGCACCGGCTGCCCCAATGGGGTACCTGCCATCCCTCCGTGGGGCACCGGCTCCTGGCCCCCGGGGGGGTACCTGCTGCTGCCCCCCGTGGGGTACCTGCCATCCCCCGTGGGGTACCTGATTCTGCCCCCATGGGGTACTTGCCCCCCCCCCATGGGGTGCCACCCTCCCCGTGGGGTACCTGCCACTCCCCACCCTGTACCATCACACCCCAGAGCCCCTTCGGGGCACCCCACAAGCACCATCACCCCACCCGCCAGCTCTCTGTCTGCACCCACACACACCTGAGGGTCCCCTGCACCCACTGTCACCCCGTGTCACACACAGGGGACCTCTCTGCCTGTCCCCCTCTGGCCAGTGGCTGCAGCCAGCCAAGGGCATCCCCGGGTCCCCTAGGATGGGGCACAGCCAGGGGTGGCCGCGTGCGCGGTGTTGTCCTGCACAAGGGGACAACCTGTGCCGGTCGGGATTCCTGGAAGCGGGGGGAGCCTTTCTCTGAATCTCAACAGAGCAAATCAACCGCTGCAAAAATGCCTCGGTCGGTGCCAAAAAGAAATCTGAGGGATTTGCTGTTTGTTGAAAAGTGCTGCCAAAAAAGAAATGTTTTCAGGCCTGCTCAGGCAGCAGAGAAGCCAATGCCTGGTGCAGGGGCTGGGCCAAGCGCAAGCAGAGTCGATAGGAATTTTATTGCCTGTAATCGATGGGCTCTGTGCAGCCCCCGGGGTGGCTCCCCCCACGCTGGGGTTCACAGCACGGCTGCAAAACGGCTGCACTGCGACCGAGCGGCTCCCCCGGGCATCGGGAGCGAGCGGCACGGTGCTGAGACACCCTTTAAACACCTCTGTGCAATGCTGTCATCTTAGAAATCACTTTTTAAATCAAGCTGTCCCATAAAGCGCTGGTGCCTGAGTGCTCCTCACACCACGACCAGCCCTCGGTGTCATGCCAGTGACAGGGACCCCATGGGAGACGCAGTTCTCCAAGTGATGGGCACCACGCGGCCGCTCTTCTTGCTTGGCCCTTCTCTGTGTGTAAGGCAAAGCCCAGCACAACGTGAAGATGGTGGTGGGCAGGAGCCTAACATGCTGTCCTGTGCTGTGCCATGCCATGCTGTCCCATGTCATGTCATGCACAGCCATGCTGTGCCAGCCTGTGCCATGCCATGCTGTGCCATGCCATGCCAAGCCGTGCCGTGCCCACGCCCAGCCCCTGGGCACATGTTTGCAGAGGTTTAGGCAGCTGAAAAAAAAATGTCAGCTCATTCCCCGGGGTGCCACCCCATCCTTCCCTGCGCGGGGAACCTGACGCATCTTCAAAACAGACAAACGACCGAACTCCGCGGTGAGTCACGACGTGTGAGCCGTGAGTCATTGCGGGACTGAAATAACTCCTGCCCCTAAATCTCCCCCTGGACAGACATCGCTGCTCGCTCGGCGGCCTCTGGAAGTACCGGGTTTGACCAGGAGCAGGTGGTTTGCTGCCCTTGCCGAGCCGTGTCCACCCCAGCCTGTCCCACCTGGTGCTGGTGGGGCAGCAAACGGGGGTGTTCATTTCGCCCTCCTCCCCCCCAGCCACCGTGGTTTATGTTTGCAGCATCTTGCAGGCTTGCTGTGGGAATGGGGATGATAGAACACATAAATCAACCGCGGGATCAAGGTCACCAGGGGTGTAAGTGAGGTAACTCTGCTGAAAACCCTCCGGCACCGAGGGGCACCCCAAACCCAGCACCTGCCAGCGCAAAGAGCACAGGCACATTGCCCTGGAACAAAAGTCCCAAACAAAAAGGAAAAAAAAAAAGAATCATTTGAGATGCATCCTCTATTTCCTGACACAAATGAAGCCACGCAATCGCTTTTGACTCTGGTTTCTCTGCAGGTGCTCTTGCCACAGCATCCCCACAGAGCCTGGCCCCAGTTCCTGCTGCAGTGAGTTGCTGGGTGCTGCCCTCCTCCTCTTATCCCTCTTTCTCCTCTTTTTCCTCCTCCTCCTTCACACTCACCCAACTTTTCCCACACACACACCCTCGGGGAGTCAAGGGAACCTCTGGAGATCCCGTTGCTCTGTCCCCATATCCAGGCTCGTAGTCCCTGGCAGACGCTGGTGGCAGCACCTGGAGCGGGCGCAGTGGTGGGACATGGCTCAGTGACTGGTTTCGCACTGGTGGGGCTCCAGGGACCTCAGTGGGACGGCACCTGACACGCTCTGCTGGGGTGGGAGCACCCTCCCGGGCCCACACCGACAGGGAAATCTCTGTGCCGCACTCGTGTCCCCAGCTGAGGAGACCTCGGTGTCCCGGCGTGCAGAGCCCACAGCAGATGCTGCCCGGCTCTCGGTGCCAGAGCAGCAGGGGAGCCCCCGCTTAAATCAAACCCTTAGGAGCTGACTCTTCCGTGAGCAAATGAGCAGAAAGGAATGAGACTCCAAGTGACAGAGAAGCCAAGTGCCGGGGACCTTCCACCCTCCTGGGCCGGCGAGCGGGGCCAGCGCAGGTCCTGCAGCTCCTTCCCCACTATTGAATTTCCAACCAAAACCAGCGTTTGCGAAGCCGTTGGAATGGGGCCGCGGGTGGTCAACTGCCCCGACACCCACATTTCATCCTTAAAAACCTTTTGTTGCTCCTCCACACCCTGCAAAGGTGGGGCAGGCGCTTTCCTGCTTGCAGGAGCCCAGAGCCCCCGGAGCATCGCGGCTCAGCCGGGGGTGTTGGGGGGAGCAGCTCCGGGCGCTGCCTCTCCCCCTGCTCCGCAAACCACCCAGAAACCGGGTGGCTTTTTTTCACAGTGTTTTTCTTCCTTTGAAAAGAGGAGTGGGAGGAGGGGTTGTGTGTTGGCCTGTAGTCTTGGAAACCGGAGCGGCGGAATATTGAATGGAAACCCAAACAGGGAGCTGCCCCTGCCCCGCGGGCCGTNTGCTTCTGGAGATTCAGCTGGCAAAGGGTGCCACATCCACGCAGAAGTAGCTACAAGCAAAGCAGCATGAGGCTATTGCCATGATTATCTCCCTCTTGGCCGACGCTTCCCTCTGCTCCATGGGTCTCAACCACCTTCTCTCTGAAACCCCTTGGCTGGCCAGCACAACCAAGTTAAACTCAAAGCAACTGTGTGCTAGGTTATGAGTTCTTTTTCTGCCCTGGAGAAGGGCTTATCAGCCTAAAACTTGTCTGTTTTCTTTTCAGCTGCATTAGTCAATTCCAAACAATATTCCCTTTCCCTACAAGCCCTGTCCCTGGTTGTTCCAGACCACCATAGCTACAGAAGCACTACAACTCTTTGCCAACCTAGCCATTAAACACAGAGCAACCAGTCTTGACTCAGGTCCCTAAAACTTCCTTTGATTTTTTTTTTCTGCCTCATTCTATTTGATCCAGACCCAAAAAAATCCCTTTGGCTGCTCATTTCCACAAGAGAAGTGATTTGCTGGATTAGAGAACTCCTGCTATCACCCTGATTTCAGCTTCTCTCCTGGTTAAGTGTCATCCACTTCCTTATCGAGATGGTTTTGTGGCTGAAGGTCTTAGAGATGAGACTCAGGAGGCTGTTCTGGGAAGAGCTGAGCCCGGAGTGGAGCCCCGTGCTGGGGAGGCTCAGTGCATTCCACATGGCCCAGTAATGCTCCAGCACAGGGAGTCAGCTCTGGTCCCAGCCTTTCGCAGAAAAGGGATCTACCAAAGGGCATATTCCAGCAAAGGTATGGTTGTGATTAGGACCAGAGCAGTTAAATCTGACGTTCAGCTGTTTTATGCCAGCTGGGCCTTTAAAAAGAAGAGCATTAGGCATTTGGCTTAATGTCTTTTTACTGTTTATTTAGTATGAATTTAATCCATAAAAAAAACTGGACTGTCTTTGTGTGCTTCCTATGCAATTGCATCAGATGTGAAGAGCTTGTAAGTGTTCTCACAGCTGTGTGAGGTTTGTATTGATGGAGCCCTTACATAATCCTGACGCAGATATGGGATGCACACGTCTGCAGCTCCTGAGCACGGCTCGGGAGAGAGCTCCCCAAGAAAGGGAGAGAAAGAAGGGGAGAAAGAGCCCATTTTGCCCCTGGGTGTCAGAGTTTGACGTGAAAAGTGAAAAATAGAGAGCACAGATTTGTTTCCTGGGGGACGTTTGCACTGCTGACCCTGCTACAAATCTGCAGTGAGCAAATGCCCGTTAGTGCAACTGTGCTGGTCGGTGTTCAGGGAGAATTCGGGCTGTGTCTCTGAAGCACAGAGCTGTGCAGGGGGACCCCCAGTGCCACCGGCCACCCCTGAGTCCAGGGCATGGCCCCGAGGGGGCTCTGGTAGCCCCTCACTGGCCTTGGGGGGTTTTGCTCCCCCTTCCCTTTAGCAGGGTGTTCCCAACCCCACCTCACCCTGCAGCACAGAAGCCACAGGCTCCAACTCTTCACTTTTGCTCTTGGGTGGCTGGGCTGAGCCCCAGCGCCAGTCCTGACCATCCAGCCCACAGTGCTCCTTCACAGGCTCCGGCTGGTGGCTCGAGCCTGTGGCTCCAGGGTGCCCTGCTGCTTCCAGGCCTTGAGGAACCTCCAGACCTTCCCATCAGTTCCATAGAGACCATGACAAACATGCCACTTTCACAAGTTTCATGGCCACTCCACCTCCCCTGGCAGCCAGGCAGAGCGATTCTTGCAGCCTCAGCCACTGCCACCCTCCTGCTCCATTCTGAGTGTCACAGCCAGGAGAGGCTCTGGCTGTACCAGACGGTGCCACCATCCCCCACGCTCCCCTCCCCACCCCCAGGGGGTCAGAGCTGTACAACCCTTCATTCCATTTTCCAGGTCAAAACCCCGTATGGTGGGTGCTGCATCTCCCATACGACCCCCCCATCTTCCAGAGGTTATGGAAAGATGACCCCACTGTTATGGGACTGACACGAGAGATGCTTTAGGGTTCATTCCCAATATCTCCACCGATTTCCTGCAGGACCACAGGAAAAGCACCTGCTCAGTGCTACCACAGCAGAGCTGCAGCACTGCTCAGCTGTTCCTGGAGCAAACCACTATCATCATGCCATCAGGTTGCTCAATTCCCCATTTTACAGTGAAAATAACACACAAACATTCCGTAAAGTTAGCGAGCTTGATTCAGGAAATAAATAAAATCGTAAGAAAATATGAATGATTGTAATAAATACAGCACTTGTCAAAATTACACAGCCACGAAAAGCATCATATTTTTAGGCATATCACTCCAGTGTGGTTACAGGGTCTGGGAGATTACCGGAAAAATAACTTTCTGTCCCTGAAAGAACACTTTAAACATGGAAGAAAGGAAAAGACTGGCAGAGAGAGAGAGAGACTGTGTGTGTGATGGCAAAGAATATCCAGTTCCTTCCCAAACAAGCTCTGACAGATGTTTGTTTATGGGCTGGGTTTTTCTGAAATTCGATACTTCATCACAACTAATTATTTTAAAGGGTGCTGCTGATAGAAATGAGAGATTGGAACACTCTTCAGACGCTGCAGTCGCAGCACAGTGCCTGTCCCCAGCTCTGCTCCACAGCTGCCGTTTCCATGGGTTGCAAAATAGAAGAGGACAAACAGTTTCTCCTTTCCCATCTCAGGCAGCAGGCACAATATTGGCTGTCGGCTTTGCGTTTCCAGATGAGACACGGGAAAAATCACAGAGGGAAAATGAATAAAGTAATTGCATAAAGGCCCTTTGGTCACAAACCCACACCTGCCTCTGGGTCCATGCACTGCTGTCCCCTCTGTGCCACAGAACAGCTCGCAGCCCTGGGCAGGCAAAGCTGCATCAAGCAGTTGTTAAGCAGGGAATGATGAGGGTTTGCTGCTTTTGGGGGATAAGGTGAGCATTTGAACCTCACACACATCCAGACATTTCCAAGCTTGACTTGCTTATAAAAAAACCCACCTCATCCCTTACCTCTATTTAAAAAAAAAAAAGACAAAACCATATCTATAGTTACTTCTATTTTAGTGTGTGAAAGATTTAAACATCAGAGCACATAAAAAGAATTAAGCAGGAAAAAATCAGATCAATACTTTCTAATGAGTCACTTGCCTGGGTGGTTCAGGAAGTGACCAATGCTTTAAAACAAAGGTCCTGATGGGACTTTACCACTGCTAGGACTGGCAGCTCCAGGCTTCCCGGGGGTTAACAACACCCAGAGCTCCAGGTCTGAAATGGGAAAGTCAAAGGACTCCTTCGGAAATGCAAGAGGTAATTTCCCCAAGGCACAGTGTAACCTGGTCACTGACTGCGGGTGCAATAGAACAGCTCTTTGCAGAGCACATAAATAGAGGTCTGAAATAAATAGCAAGAAATAAATCATCTGGAATAAGGAATTCTAGCTACAAATGCTATCCACAACTCCCTGCTTTCAAGGTCATCAATAAGCTCAGACAGGGACACCTGATCGCAGCCTCAGGGGGAGGAATCTGCCCTTGTCCCTGGTGGGGGAGCTGCCAAAATCCCACATGGGGCTGGCAGCCAGCACAGCCTGACAGGTGCCCTGTACCTCCCGGGAAAGGGAGCCACATATGTGCTGGAGGGTGGGGGAAGCTCAGCTTCACCCCTTCCACCCTAGGAATGTGTTACCCAAGGGTGCTGGACAGGAACTCGGGGTGCTGGGTGGGTGCTCAGGCTGCACTCCCTGCCAGCCACCCCTGCAGAACGGCACCAGCACCTAGGCTGGGCGTGAGAAAGAAAGAACAGAGCCTTCTTCCACAAGTGCATCTGCAGGGGGGTGACTGTAACCTATTCCTGAGCTGTGAGTATCGGCTGTTTTGAGGAAACAACCCCAGATCTCACAACGTGCAATAGCACACTCCGTGGGGCACCGGGCGAAGCACTCGGCATGCTCAGCAGCAGCTAACTCTAGCAGGCAGATCTTCAGCTGATGGGAATTAATTCAGTGGAGCACAGGCTCAGGCTTGCTGTGTGCACAAGAAAACAAATAAAAGGTCTCAAGATGATGTTTTTTTTCTTCTAAACCAATGAAATTCAGTGGGTGTTTCACCAGACACCCATATTTCAAGATTTACTAATTTGTTTCTATAATGCATTTAAGGAAAAGTGTGTCTTCTTTCACATAGGCATATTTAGGTGACTGCAGTTTGGACAAAGGGAGGAACATGGGACAGCCACTTGCAACATTCATATCGTTCACTGGTCTCTGAAATGAAGCAGAAGTCAAGTCCGGGCGAAACGCATCAATAATATGTTCCCTGTTATTTTGGTCAAGCAACATAAATGTAACCTGAAAAAGAGAATGCAGCAATGATGAGTTATTGAACTGAAAAATAAACCTGAAAATATCAGAGACAGAAGTGCAAACGTGTTGCAAAAGCAGCTGGATGCTCTGTTGATAATTAAATACCAATTATAATGAATGTTTCACAACCTGCAAGGTCAGTTAATGTGAACAAGGGAGATTGTAACGGTTCCCAGATGAAGTATTTAAAACTCTGCCACCCGTAAAATAAAATTAAATAAAATGAAGTAAGAGATTATTTACTGGTAGAGAACTCCACAGTCCAAATCCAGAGACAAAGTCCCCTTGTGCTCACTGGGAGAAGCGCTGGGTTTGCGCTAGGATCATGGAAAGGTTGTCCTTACCTTGTGTCTGAAAGGCCATGGGAGCAGAGCATCGTAGTCTCCTTTCATGACTACAAAGAACAGGGACATGTGGGTTCCTTTTCCTGTCCCATCTCCGTTCAGATAAACCCTCAGACAGACCTTGTAGCCATACTTTGCAGTGTAGAAAGCTGAAAATCAGAATTCTTCATTAGTAAAGCCTCATCTGAAAATAAGACATAATGAGTGCTCTGACACATGGGAACAGATAGTGTGTGACTTGTTTTGCTGTCACAGAGATGAGAACGGATAAATCAGTGCAGCCTGGAGATGAGGAGCAATGAAAATCCAGTGGTTGGAATCCTTCATTGCCACAGGCCTCCATGAAACTTACCTGTTATTAACCACACAGCACATTTTACCTAATCAAATGAGTTCTCACACAGGAGATAACTGCTGCAGAAAGCTATTTGGTACCATCAGCACCAAGGTGTGGGTCAGATGAGATAGATCCAAGCAGATGTCCCTGCAAGTAGCTGCAGCAGAGGGCAAATTACAAAACAAAAGCCCAGAACAGAACCTAACTGTGAAAGAGCACATCACAGCTGCCCTGAACTACAGGCAGGAAAGCACGAGGTTTCCACATAAACAGCACCTTAGTTTAAGGAGCTATTCTGAAGGACCTCCTGTCCACAGAAGCAGAAAGAAGCATCGTTCTAGAGAAATCAGTGGGTTTTCTAAAGGACTGGGTTTTGCTAACACACACATACATCCTGTGAGTTACCTGGTGAATACAAACTGACTGTTCTCCCAGTCACAGAGTCTTGTAACTTCCTGCCAACATCTGTAATCTTCCACAGAAAGACCCCGTCGTAGGAAGCTTGCTCAGAGAACAGAAGACTCTTATGAAGACTGCTCAGGCCTGCATCCTTCTGCGTCAGGCACCGGTGCAAGTCTGCGATCTAGAAAAAGCAAATCAGCTTTCATAGACCCCCCCCTCTCCAGGCTGCTGTGCTGCAGAAGTAGCAGAATTGTTCAGGAGTCCTCATGCTCTGGAAAGTCTTCTTAGTTATGTGCCAACACATAAGGCAAAGAAGTGGGTAGATGGTTGCTTGGTCTTCCAGGCATAATGGTGCTTTAAGAGGATCAGTTAATTAAACAACTGTCCTGTTTGCTCCTGGTCTGATCATGGCAAATTCTGAACATTCAAAACTCTCAGGAACATCTAGGTACCTAAATGAGGACTTAGACAACAAGTATTTATCCAAAACACTGAAAGGATCCTGCAGATGTGTCCAGAACTTAACATTTCACAGCTCAAATTCCTGTGCCCCTTCCCCTCTGGATCTCTACACCACCTCTCGCTGATATATGTAAAAATTTGTTATCTACACAACACACAGACAATGCTTATCATAACTATTTACCTTCAGTTCAAGTCCTCGTATTATATTCTGATCAAGTTCACTCTGTCTCCGAAAGGCTGTGATTTCCAAGTGAGAGGTCTCCACCTCCTTATTGAGCACTGCCACGATATTCTCAAACACATGTAGCTTATTTTCTAGCTCAGAAATCACTTTCTCCCTCACAAGTTGTTGCAGAACAGATTCATCTTCAGAAACAGAAGATCCAGGAAAACAGTCTGCTTCCAGTTCTCCATTGATTTCCAGCCCCCCTGGGATCTGCAGATCAGAGATGCTTTTTCCTGCACCATTCACATTCAGCTCTGACTGTGGGATGAAACCATTTGCTGCTTTGGCAGCAGTGCACAAGCTCGCCTTCACTTGCTTTATGTGCTGCAGCAGAAGCAGCATGTGGGCCCCAACTGCAGTTTTTTCATGCTCCTTTATCTTCTCTTTGCTTCCCTGTAAGAAGAAGACACTGTCAATACACTCTCTGTACAACTACCATAAGGGGCCTGGGGCCAAATCGAGCAATGCTCCCTTCAACTTCTTGGGAGAGGCAGAGATGGGAAACCTTCACTATACAGGTTCAGCTACACAGCAGCTGACATTCAGGGGAGACACGGAGAGAGGAAAACCAACCAGCCCTCCAGTGATCAGGGTAGACTATGTGCTCACATACTACTAAAAAGAGAACAATTGTCCACAATTTCTGTATTAAACAGGATGCCAGGCAGAGTGCCAGCAAGATTCTCAAGTAAGCCAATATTTAATACATATGCTGTGCACAAAAGATGAGACAAGGCAACAGATGCCAACTAAAACGCAGAGAAGACTCGTTACTGTTCCAAGAGGCATTACCCTGATGGGAATATCCAAAACAGAGTAGAACAGCTTATCTGATAAACCAGCAGAATTGTAATAAACATCTATTTTTATCTGAAGTGAATGCCCAGTGCAGGATACAGAGTATCACCTTACACACAAGGTGTAACTATGGCAGTTCCAACATCACCTCTGCTGGTCTACTAAAAGTGAGAAGACTTCCCCTCTTTCCTTAAAGGTGTATTTAAATCAAAGCCTACTACCTTGGACCCAGACGCTGGCTAGGGCAAAGGCACAGTGCTGAGCTGTACAACATTTGAGACCTTCCTGAAGGCAGCCCTTTCACTCACCCTAAATGAACAGCCCACTTCAGAAAAGCGACATCCATCCTTGGTGGTTACGGGTGTAGAGCAGCTCTGTTGGGGAAAAAAAAAACAAAAAGGAAAGAAAATAATCAAATACCAATTGAAAGGGATTCTTTCATTTACCTACAAACGAGTAAGCCACAATCCCAGCAGCTATAAATCAGGTTAATTCAAGTCAAGGCATTACTGCAGCTTTGAAAATTCATTGGTAAATCAATCAAGAGTGTGGCTGATTGCAAGTTTCCTGCACACAGCCCTGCAGTTAAGTGTCCATCTAACAGACCCCATAATACATCATAATTTAACAAACCACAGTGATCCCCTCATTTGTAAGACACCAATAGGCAAAACGGCCCAGCACAGTGGGGAACACCGTGCACACAGCCACTCTAGCCCCCTTCCTGCTCTTAGAGAATGCACAGAAAGGCTGTGTTGTGCAGCACGTCCTGGGAATGAATGGGTCTATCAGAGCAAAAGCTCCGACTGACAGTCAGATTTAGTCCCCTTCACAACCACAAGCAAGCCCCTAAATACTCTATACTATATAGTATATATAAAATACTATATACTATATACTATACACTGTATATATATATAAAAGCAAGTCTCTAAGTAGTATACAGCACACTGCTCTTTTGCTCAAGTGAGTCTCCCTGAATATTTGAAAGGAAACAAACATTTCCCCATTTTCATAAGATTAATTGGGAAGATAATTTAATAAAGTTAATTGTGAGAGCAGGGAAGAGAAGGTAGTCAGCAGAGTGATGTTGGGATGTAAAAAGTGCCCAGATACAACTGCCGTATCCAAAGGTGTTCTCAGATGTTCATTTAATCAACAAGTGATACTGTTAAGAATTGCAATAAAGCTGCATTGCATTCACCCATCTTTTACCTACCTTGTCCTTCAATGGTGTTTCTGTTTGCACACGTTTTGGTTCTTTACATACATTGCCTTCACATGAATGTTCCTGTCATTAAAACAAGAAAAGAATCCAGTACATTATTAAAATCATTGAGTATTTTTATTTAGAAGTCTTTGAAATGAAGCTTGGGTTCGGGAATGTTATTGTGCTGCTGTCCCCTGTACAATGAGTTGTAGACTCAAGCTCAGCCTCTAAGCTGATCACTCCTCAGCCCAGCGGGTGTGTTCAGGGACAGATCTCCAGATGCAATACCTGTTAAGTGAGAGCACAAAGTGTGATCTTTTCACTTATGGGGCCCAGAGCTTTTGGAAACTACTTACAGATGCTTTGCAAGGTCACCTTGGGAAATCTGATACAAGATTGGCAACGTACCAGTCTTGCCCAGTTCAAACCATAGCTGAACGCATATATGTACACAGACACACACAGGCAATGACTTGCAGGTAGTTTACAGAACAGAAAGCAAATATACAGGAAACCCAGACATAAACTCTTCTTGTACTGACTTCATATAGTTTGCTTAATGTGCAGGCCCTTCTTGCTTCCTGCTTTTTAACATTTTGAAGGCTGGAATCCAAATTTTCCATCATGACATGCTAATGCAAAATGCATTACCTCTAACATGAGACTTCCTGCCCTTTCTGGCTCCAAGAAGGGTAAAGTAATCCTCCTGCCACTGGTTCATACAACTGTAATATGTGTGTTTAACACAGCAACCATCAGCTTTCAGTTCTTACTGTTCAGGGGGGCTGCTTTTAATCTTTATAAACGCCTTTGCATGCCAGTACACCTCCTTTAGCAGTCTAGAAATGTTTTGATAAAGCCATTCCAGCAACCTTCAAGTCTCCCCTGCAAAGAGTCCTCAGGTTTCTCTTTTGATCCTCAGAAATACAGCCCTGGGTTTTTTCTCACTCTCCAACTCATTTATTAATACCCTGTATCTGAGATATTGCACAAAGTATGCCTTTATTTTCTTACTTTCTGCTATTTGACTCCTTCAGATCGCTGATTTCTTGAGGGGGAGAGGGGCCAGTGAGAAGTTAATTTAAAATATGGAAACTGAAAAATCACAAGACCAATAACTGATTGGCTAAGATGGAGAGAGCAAAAGCAGTGCCCAAAATTTACTATTTGCTCCCAGAGAATTGTGGATGCATGGAATGCATGCAGATAATCAGAATTCAGACACCATGTAACTGCAAATTTAATCAAGTAGATCATGTAACCAGCAAAATCACAATTTTACAAATACAAACTCAGGTAGGCAGAGAAAAATCAACATCTCCAGGCCAATGCCCTGCTTGGTTGCCAAGGTTTCCTAACCAAAAAAATTAATTAGATGATAGCTAGCTGGAATGAGTGGGAGGGAAACAGTTCTTCATTGCAGGAAAATGAAGCTGGCTGAGGTGGATCTGCGGGGTGACAGACCTCTGTAAAGAGAAAGGTGCTCAGGGAACACACACAGCTCAGGTTTCCTCCTCCAGCCTGCCGACAGCACTCACAGGAGGCTGAAACAGATTAAGTGTTGCCACCTTCTGGTATTTACGGTCTCTCTCAACACTGTATTTAGCTCTGGTAAAATGTGCCTGGGTCCAGATATTCTTCTCTGTAACAGCTACTCAGAAACACCCAGAGCAGTGTCAGGAGTGAACTGAAGCACACAGCAGTGTTATCAGGAGTGGGGCATCTCTCATTCACACTGTTATTGATTTGTGCTATGAGTTTTTAATCACAAAATGTCCTAAAGAACAGATGATGCACTTCCATCATGAAGCTGAGGGCTGTACCACTGAAGCTGTATCTTCATATAAGAACAGATAATTTTCTACCACTTTCCATCTGCCCCACTACACTGTTTCCTCCTTCTGTGCCTTACAAACTTGTGGGCAGTTTTAGTTTGAATAATACTCCAGCCACTGTCTGTGTGCTTTTGCTTCTTACCTTCTTCATCCTGGGACACATGATTTGAGACAGGAGCTAAAACTTGGGCCTGCCCAAGCCCTGGAGGAGCACACAGATATTTCCCTGTTGGTTGTACCATCACAAGCAGACTATCAAATACAGCTCATTTTTCCCTCCAACACATGCATGGAAAAATTAGCAAACTCAGGAAAATTAAATATTCTCCAAGTGCAATAGCATTTATGAAATCAGGATGAAAAATGTCACGATTCAAGCCATTAATGTAAAGCCCTCATAGGAAACACAGAAATGTTCTTACCTGGTATTCACTACTGGACAAGCTCCGCTTGCACTTCTGACATGTCATCACATTATTAACACACCCATTTTCCAAATGATCTGCAAGTTTCTTTCTCATCACCATGTGTCCACAACCAGTGTGACAAGGGATTAAAGCATATTCACACAAGCTCTGATGCTCCTGGAAGTAAAGAATTATAAAGCAAAATGTGAACTGCAGATACACATTCATCTATAAATAGTCTCCCTTCTGCCAGCCTAGATCTTTGCTTTCATTTCTCCCAAGCTTGGGTAAAGCCCCACTCCACAATGTTACTGAGATTACTGGTGAAAAATTCACTAACTTTATTGGGGCTTTTTTGTTAATTCTTAACTTCAAAAAAACCCTAACACCTTTTCTATAAATTCAAACACGAGGTCTCCCTTGAGCTGTCTCTCTCTAGTGCTTCCATTTGAAAATAACATGATCCTGGTCCCAGCTTTTCTCCTTAGAGGATCCCTAACTTTTAGCCTTTGCTTTTTCTGGGTGGTTTTCTTATTGGTTTTGGGTTTTTTTGTGGGGTTTTTTTTGAGGCTGGTAGGATGAATGTGGTGAGTCTGCTGACATCTCTGCATAGCATAAATGAATGGACACCCAGCACCTTCAGTGCAACAATTAGGACACAAACTTTACCCATATTCAAAATAACTTCTAAAACATTTCCTTTTCAGTGTTTGCATCCTCTCATTTCAACATGGGAAAATATCAGCATAGTTTATTTCATTACAGGTCTATTTTCAGATTCTTAAACCCACGTTATTTCAATAACAACTATTTACTCTGACCTCTTCCGCTGAAGTTCTGTAGGTGCCGTGTCACAACGGATTTTGACTGTGAAGGGAGATGGCTGTCCCCTAAAGAACAGGCTCAGAAATGCCAATTTCAATCACATGCTCAACATTCAAATCAATTTTGCCATGTATTCATGCTGAGAGGGGCTCCAACTCTCAAAAATAGGATGCTGAGCAAACTGGGTAATTTTTTCTTAAAGAGGAATGTGCTCAAACAGAAAATTCGTGCAAAATTAGCAAAGAAAAGGCAGCAGCACCTCAGATGCTTATCAGACACAGTCACACAAGGTACACAGCAGATTCCCTGTTATAAATGCAGAAAGACCATCTGTTCCTACACCAGAGGACCAAAATAGAGCTGCTTTAGTATCAGAATTATCTGCATGTTTTCATTATTCTAATTTGCATGGCAGATTCACAAATCTTGTCCATTTAAATATTCTACCTGGGTCATTTCACATCAGTCTGTAAAGAATGATGAACACATCCCATCAATAGGAGCAACTTACGCAGGAACAAATTATTTCTCTTATAAAAACATTAAGGATATTTCCCATAGCAATGTACTGGAGACTGAAGTATTCTGGTCTGTTGAAAACTGCTTGTAGCATCCTTGCATTTAAATAATAAGCAAACTCGTTGGGAAAGAAAAATCACAGTTGATGTAAATTCATGCAACATTAATTTCATAATGACTCAGGATGTTCTGGATTTGGTCACAGCCCTACTAAAGTTAATGGCATGTTTTTAGACACTCTGTTGGTATAAATCATGATACCTTCGCCGATTCTAATGAAGCTGCATTAATTTGTATTTGCTGAGAACCTACTTTCATTGTCTTTCTGTCCCCATTCAAGTAAGAGTGCCTGTTCATTTAAATAAACTGCCTTTGAACCTACTTCAAATGCTTTCATGATACCGGACCAACTGCATCCAGGGGTCACACAGTGTACTTTGAGTTCAGAAATCTCTTTATTAATGGCTGCATCGCCAAAAGCCTGCAAAGTAAACACAGTAAGGGACAAAACACTGGTCAGGAAGTGCTCCAGCAAGCATTTTTGACATAGGAATAAGGTGACTGCATCAAACTTTCAGATCTTGATAAATCCCTTATTTTTTAAAGATTTACTGTACTGCCATAAGATTATCTGACCTAGTAAGTTAATCTCGGTGTAGTAGAAGCCCAGATAATTATGAAATAATTTATTTCTTATGGTTCAAAGACAAACTATTTGATGTGATAAAATTTTACTGAAGATATGCCTACCCAACCACAGCTATTATTTTAAGTTTCTTTTCACAGAAGCCTGAAATACATCACATGCAATGAATGTGTTGACAGGACCCTAACTAGAGGGTGCTGCCATGCGCCACTCTTAATGAATGCCTTTCATTATTGGGGTCATTAACACCTCTTAAACGTGCTGTAGAGAGGACTTGAGACTGTTCTGCAGTGAGAGTACATTTCTCAGACCATGGCTGTTTCCATTTAGTATGGTACTGTGTACTAAAAGAAATGGAAACCATATGTGAGTGGGTTTTTTTCTGCACTGCGTAGATTTTTCTATTATGTTAACCATGAAGAATTGTACAATTATTATGTAAATTATGAAATGCTACACACTTTTAATATTACATCTTGCGCAATCAAAACAAGTCCACTGACATAGGAACAAGCCCTGCTGAAATCAGTGGCATGTTTTTAGCTTCTCTGTTGGTAAGTACACAATACAAAGAACTGTAGATTTCCCATGTAATGTAACACAGAGTAAGGCAAGGGAAAGCTTTACCAAGAGAGAGAGGAAAGTGTTTACAAATGTTGCATGGGAAGGGATCATAAATTAAAAGTGTAATAGGGAAGGGATGAGAATTACCACAGAAATAGATCATGGGATAAGCTAAGGCAAATACACATCCTTTCCTTGCATTGGTATCTTATATATAAACATAAACACATAAACAGACAGCATAGGAAACAAACATTAAGCAAAACCACAGCAAAGGTAAAGCAGAGTTTATCAGGAATAGTTATAAAGAGTAAACATGCTAAATGATCTGCACTATCTGTGTTGTTTATAGACTCCAACTATTTGTGCTAATGTTCTATACAGGCAGATCCTCGTGCCTCCGTGGTGACTGACTTCATCTGGACTCTCACCAGGCACAAGAATCCACTCAGGCAGATCAGTTTGCAAGAGTGGGGCCCTGTTTACAACAACCCACCCACAGATTTTGCAGAAATTCCCATAGTTTCACTAAGAAAGACTTGGTGAGAATCCTGCAGCAGAGAAATCCCAAAGTTAGGAGAACTGACAGTCGAGGTAAAATTGAAAAATCCACTAGGATACTTACTTCAGATAGAAAGTAACAGCTAAGACACATTATCACAAGCAGGAAAGCACCAGTTACTTTGAGGCAATAAGAAGTTAATTATGGAGGAGTGTGGGATTTTATGTTACAGAACCTGACAGACTTGGAAAGTCCTAAGGCTGCCGCTGTACCTTTTTTAACTAAGAACTGTAGGAAATCCAAATGGCTGAAGCATAAGTTAAAATGCATAACTATCAGTTGCTATCAAATTTTATATTATTTCCTCCAAAATTTTAGCCCAGTGATGACTACACAGCAGCCCAGAGAATGGGTAATGATAAATCAATGAACTGTAAACTACAACTTACCCTTTCTTCTGCCAATAGGCTTCCCTCACCTAGAGTGCTGGGATCTTCCTCTTTACATTTCTGGCAAATCGCATTTTTATTGTTTCTGGCAAAATGAAAGAAGAATGAAATAGCAATCAGTTGGTGTGCTGTAGTTTAGGAGGTCTTTGTATAGACACTGACACAAATATGAACACAGAAACTGTAATTTCCGCTCAGAATCCATAGTTCTTGTTCATTAAAGGCTAATTCTTGAACACACTGGGTTCAAGGGGTAAAAAAACCCCTGCAGTTCTATTCCTCAAGAGCAGGGCTAGGCCTGTTAATCTTACCTGTGTTTCAGCAAAATGAGAGCAGCTTGGATCATAAAAAAGAATGAAAATGGGAACCTATTTATCCCATGGATTATGCAAAAAACACCACTTAGGAAAGGTAACGTGAAAACTAAAGTCTTTTAAAACAGAAAATACCCATTGTCCCGGGACAGATACACAGACTTCAGCAAATAATGAACTGACACAGGCCAAAAAGCTCATCAGAAAAGCATCCATCTGGGCAGAGCATAACTGATTCCAAACTGCACTAATTAGCGGGTGTTAATTATTGTTTGTGCTATATGGGTCTTGTGGAACAATTCTGGTTACGTTCTGCTGACAGTTTCCTGGTTCACGATTTATGTTACTTCATTAATGGGCTTTGTTCCAGATTCACAGTCATGGATTTATCTAAGTTGGTACCATACGTTAATTTCAATACATTTTTGTGTCATTATAGGTTGATCTTCAAAACACCAGCAGCCAGTGTTTTGACTCAGCTTTTCAGGTGCCCCACGCTGTGACCAGAGCTGGGACTGTGTTAATTGGCACACACAAACCAGCTTGCTAATCAGCTCCGTGAGGACCCTCCGGAGCAAGGACCTACCGCACGATCCAGGAGAGGCAGGCGGAGCAGTACCGGTGCCCGCAGAGCGTCTGCAGGGCTTTCTTCAGGACGTTGTCACAGTTGCTGCACAGGTACTTCTGGTCAGGCACATCTTCACAGATGTTTGTGGGGTATCCGAATGGAAACTCATTTTCATCAGGAGAAGAGCCGGGACCATCCTGCAGGCCTCTGGCTGTTTTCTCAGCCATCTGAAGTAAACTACTGCCAGAAATAAGGGGAAAATAATAAAAATAGGTGCTCAAACAACCAGACACACACTCACTTTGTTGTTAGTGAGTTTATCAGGTATCCAACTCCACCAGCAGCTTCAAACCTGGGCAGTGATCGAGTCATCTGGCAATTGAGTCTGCAGCTGACTGTGTGAGTAAATGTCACAGTGGGGTTTGACGAGGTACCAGCAGGAAATTACTGTACACATTTAAAATTTCCCTCAAACACAACCTGAAAATGGACAATATATCAGAATGAAGGCTCGGGGTTTTCTTTCCAGAGTTTTTTAGCTTGCAGAAAGATGAAGTCAATATTGCCATTGGTCCAGAGCTCAGCTCCCATCAGTCCACATCACACAGAAGGAGTTCCTGTAAATCCCCAGCCACCCTCACTTCCCAGCAGCCCAAGTTCGTGATTGCACTTCGTAGGTGCAGAAACTGAGGGATCGATGTGGCTTTCCTGAAGTCACAAAACCAGGGCAGATGGGGAAAAGGCCAACCTCAAGCCTACAGGAGCTGAATGCTTGTGCTCAGCCAGAGACACCTTGAGCCCCGCACCCGGGCATGCTCGGGGGTTGGACAACAAGAGCTGTGCAGCCCAGTGTGTTTGGAAACACAACCAAAACCGATCCCGGTGTCCCCACAACCGCTTGGCAAGTCCGAGAGGTGTTTTCACCCAGGGACCCGGTGCGGTTTGATTTAACGGTGCCTCCGTGAATGTGTTTTTTCCCGTGACAGCGCTGGCACACAGGGACCCGCCCCAGCGCGATCCACGGCCGCACCGACCGGCGAGGCTGGGCATGGAGCGGAGCCGGGCTGGGCCGGAGCTGCGGC
>VZRW01013713.1:0-13984 GCA_013398125.1 Aegotheles bennettii | reverse complement strand
AAAGACCCTAGCTACCTACATGCATCCATTAACTGTTGGAGGAAACATAGTAGAGAATGGCCTTCTCAATTCCAGTAACTATTTTTACCAACAAGTTTTGCCTCCAATCTGAGATATCTGTCACCTTCAGAAATCGATGGTTGGTGCAAAGTGATTGTCTCCCTCCACTTACTTTAAACAGCTCTTAGGCAGCTTAGTTCAGATGTCCTTTAGACGGGTAAAATAAACTGTCATGAATCCCACCTCAGTTCTGCCTCCTTTGAAAGAATGTGATGAGTGATCAGCAGAAAATCTGTCGCAAGGTTTACAGGGCAGCACAAGATGGTGTGACATGATGACTTATCTCTGCTTCTGATTCTGACATCCACAGCTATTTCTCTACCCTACTCTCTTTTTCCCAAGATGTAATCTAACTTCAGTGTTAAATAAACCAATTATATTAGCAGGGGCTTGTCCAGGAGTAGAGCAAACAACCAGAACACCACGCAAATCTTTTGAGAACTGTCTGAAGGAAATCTTGTGAGGAGTAGGTATGCGCCTTCTGCATTTTGAAAGCATCACTCCATTAGACGAACTTTTCTGAGAAAGGTTTAGCTGGAATACTGAAAGGCCTGATGTCTCCATCTCTCTGGCTTAACATGCTTAAAAGCATTAAATGAAGCTTTACTTTTGCACTTTTCCTATCATTTTGTCCTGGCTAGCTCACGTGGTGCCTTCTTTGACCTGATGGCTTCAATGAATTGTTAAGCGTTTTTATTTACAGATGACACATGGAGCCTGGGGAACCAAATCCAGCTGAACACTACAATAGACAATGGCTTGTCTGAGAGGTAGGGACTGCAGTGATGTCTAGCCATCACTTTTTCACATTTAACCCTTTATACATGACTGTTTTGTTTATGAATTTAAAATTGCTCTTTCCCCTCTGTATAAAACACATGCGCACACTCACCTACACACAAGAATACAGACACATGGACATGGATGCGTATGTGTGCACATGCACACACATTTTTGACAGGGCTCTCCCTGAATGCTGGGTTAAAAAGCAAATATCCTTTTCCTGCTAAGCTGAATTGTGTTTCGCAGTCAGCCACTGTTTTACAAGGTGGATTTTAAGAATTAAGAAGAAAAAAATAAAACCTTTAGGAAAAAAAAGCAAGCCCTTGATCTAGTCAGTGTCAATTAAAAGGGAACCTCTGATGCAAATGTCACATCAGCATCGATTTTGTCACTTTAGAACTTTAAGATCAGAAGCAATTACCTTCAACAGCACCTTGTTTTTATGTGTCTACCCTTCATAGCCTTGGCTAGTAACTCGGCCTACACCATAATTTACACTGACATCTAATTTCAGTGGATCTGCAAGCAATCTAACTGAAGATGGAGATACTGAAGAGTGAGGAGTCCTGCTTCATCACTGCAGACATAAAGATTTATTATTTTTTGCCAATTCAGAAAGCGAGTCTTATGGGAATGAAGGTTTTTTTGTGAGCGCATGTGTCTGTTTTGCATATCTCATTACTTGAATTATTTCCTGGTATAGGCAAATGATTGCTGCCTTTAACTAGATGATTAAACACTCTAGCAGCTCACAAAGCAAAAAAACCTAGCCAAGTATTACTAGCATTGAGTAGATTTACAATTTTCAAGTGTCTCTGCAAAATGAGAGCAAAAGAAAAAAGGTGCATTCATCGCTAATCATATTCTTTGAAGTATGGTAGAGACCTGACAATTTTATATTGTGCATGAAAGTCACAGTATTAGACTAAGATTATTTTAAGAAACACTTTTATCATTTTCTAACTGACAGAAAGGGCAAGTCTGCCAGCCATGCAGCTTGATGTTTCCTTGTGAAACAATGAAAGAACCCTACAATAATGTGATTAATGACTTGCATCCATTTTCTCTGATCCCCAAACTTGAATATAGAGAACAGAGCCGATCTTTGCGCTATTATCCAGCCTTCTATTCAGACCAGGCTAATACCAGCACAATTTCTTTTGCAATGCTTGTTCTCCAAGCCAAGGAATTTGCATATTGCAGAGAATAATGTTATGTAACCCAGTTGTTGATTTCAATGGTGCAAATAACTGTCAGGGTTGGTTTTGTCACGAATAGTGTGGTTTTAAAGTAGGTGTTTTAAAAATGTGTATTTTTGCTGTTATTTTACAGTATGCAAAAATGCTTAATGTTGTAAATACATAATTAGTAAGAGAAATGTTTACAAGCTGTATGTCAGTATGTACCTCTTCAATTAGTGTTGTGCAGATAGTGAAACGAGACAATTTTCACAAAAGACAAGTCTCATCTCTTTGAAAATGCAATTGCCCTTATAGCTCTCTTTCCCAGACTGTTCTGAGATTGTTGTAGGTCACTTTCATACAAACTCTTGAAGAACAGTTGCAAATGCCATAAATCAAAAGTTTGTGACTTTTGCTTTTGGTTCATATTCTTAAGGTCCACCAGAGAAAGTGACCCATTTCAAATTGGACAAAAAGACAGAGAGCATGAACATCAAAGGACACTCGAGTCTGACAAGCGTTGCATAAGGACCATGATGCTGAGGGTAGTTTACTTGCTTAGCACTTGGCTTACCATTTTTTGTCAACTCACACATGAAATCATCACCAACAGGAAGAAAGAAAGAGGGAGAAGGAACATGGAAGAGAGAAATTCCTACTGATGCCCACTGCAAAAGTATTTCCTGTAGGTTCTTAAAGTATAAACCAAATTGATGAAGGGATAAAAAAAGGACAGTTTTACCACTTTAGTTTCTTGCAGTTTTTCCATGATGAGACTGAAGGTTTTCTGAGGCATAACCTGAGGTACAGAAGTTATAACAAACAAACAAATAAATGCCAATGCAGATGAAAATACAAAATTAATGCAGTCAGATTCCTGAGCTCCTAGTAGTTAATCTTCTACTGTAACACAGCTGAATTGGCAGAAGTGGAAACGCATTTGGAAAGTTCAAGCATTTTTAATCCTGCTGCATGTATTGAGCTATTAATTCTAAATTATAGGGAAAAAGCACTGTTTCAATCAGAAGCAACATTAGTGCTATCCTTACAGAATGTATTCCATCTAGTGTCATTGAAGCAGCCCTAGTTTATTTAGTCAAAAGAGTGATAAAATTAACTTAGACACCCAAGAACAGTTATGTGCCCAAAGCAAGGGCATTTGGGACCAAAAAGTTCTTGATTTTCAGGATGTTTTTTGATACTCTAGGTGTTACCCTGTCTGCAGAGCAAACCTTATAGGTATGAAAATCTAAATGGTTTCAGTTCTAACTGCACCTTTTCTATGTGTAGAACAAAGACTTCTTATTGCCTTCTTGGTGGACTGTGAAGTCAGTCACAACCATGTGATGTACTCACAGGGATGTCTTGCACCTGGGTAGTAGGCAAACCACATTCCCTCCCCAGCCTTGCACCTCCACAGTCCCCACCAGGGGGCAAATGTTCCAAACGGTTTCACTTGTCTCATCAGACCTCACTAACCAGGAAGCTTCCTTTAGTGGAAGCTTTTCTAGATACAAGGCAGCCTTCTCAGGACTGACGATATCAAGGCAGAACAGAGAGCAATGACCATTTCACCTTCCTTGAATGACATTTTTCCTCAGTTACAGAAATGAAGGTACTGAGTGCTCTGAAGGATTGTAAGGTTCATCATTCAGTAAACTCTCAGTATTTCACTTCGCTTGTTAGTTGTACATTGTCTTCTAATAAACTTTCGGAGACTTCAATTTATTCCATTAGAACAGGAACTTTCCACAGAAGTTTTTCACAGCACTTGGGATACAAGTTAAAGATAGTTTTATAGTACTGGTTTCAAAAGGTATGGACATAGAGCACACTTCCTTGAGCCTTCCAGAAAACCAGACTTAATCTACTAGTGCCCAGAAATTCTTCCTGTTCAAGCTTTTAAAATTGGAAACTTCAGTTACAAATGGTATTTTTTGTGTATATTTTAAATGTCTTTTAAGGCAGCTATGATAACTTCTTTCAATAATATTTTGTATGATTAGCTCTTCACTGCCAGCCCTAAGATGACCTAATATTTTTGGCTCCAAACTTGTTGCTGAAGAAATTTGTCAAGTACAATATGCAGAAACACCTGGGCCTTTTATTTTTCTTGATGTAATTCCAGGTATCTTTTATTCTCTATGGTAATAAAATGAAATCTCCATCTGAATATAAATCTGATTCAGAGGTTTTAGAAAAATCTGCCCTGATACCAGTCTTTCCTTGAAATATACTTTTATATAAACCAGCTCCACTTTATCTGTGCTATTACTTTCTTTTTTTTCTTTATCACATTGCTAATGTACAGTGCAACTACATTGCCTTTATGTCTATTTATGGTTTTCTGAAGACAGCCACTACCTACTTCCCATCAGAACTGCTATTCCTCCATTTTTCTTTTATGGTTGTTACAGCAGTTTGATGTCCTGTACTAGTGGCTCCATTTTCTCTGCCTTCTTGTCCAGGCTTTTTGCATTAATCCAGGAACATTGAAGTTGTTTCTCTCAGAACTCATCTGATTTCTTATGTGAATTAAGTGCAGTAGGTTTCGTTAGCTGTATTGACATTTACTCTCATTTCTTTTCATATAGTGGTTCTGCCTTCTGTGCATTCTTATGGATATCTAATGGATATTATTGAAGTCTTGTTTACCTGGCTCCCCTCCCCNTTCATGTTGTCTCATAAGACCTATCTACACTGAATGTAGAATCTCAGTACTCCAAGGATTTAGCAGAAGCCAGTCTGATGAGAAGGTGCAGTGACACCTTTTCTGTTGCGAAGTCCCTGATAGACCTTCAGGGCTTGGACCCTTCAAGGACCTACACATGTCATGTTGCTTAGCCAAAATCCTCTGGCAAGGCTGCTCATCACTTTGCCGCTTCCTTTGTCAATGTTTCTGAAAGATCTCCACTAGCCAAGGAGACCATCTCCAGGGCAGGTAAGCTTGCACTGGGGAAGGGGATTGTGGTGAAAAGGGCTGGCAAGAAGCTCTTCTGGGGCTTGTTTTGAAGCCTGGGGAACGACTTGCCTGTGCCAGGGGCTGGTAGCTTGTGGGCGGGCTGTGGGCATGGCATGGGCGGAGCCACCACAACCGGTGGCTGATTTGAATCCCCCCAGTTCCAGGGGAGCACAGCGACCAGGGCACCGTGAACAGGGATTGCCAAGGGCAGGGCAGTTTGCTCGGGCAGGTTGTGTGGAGCAAGACAAGTAAAAAAAAATAAATAAAATTTTATACAAGCTCGGTCGGAGGAGAACAGTCTCCACATGGCAGAATGAAACCTTACACCAGACACCAACCACAATAGATGTGGGAACCCAGCCCGAGCCCTTCCGGAAAGATGCGGTTGTGCAGGTCCCAGGCTGCAAGGAATGCCACAGCCTCTCACTGGCAGCAGGGAGCACCTGTGGTCACGGCTGTGTGCGGGGTGACCAGGGAGAAGATCTTCTTGGACGAGCAGCACAGCTGCAAGATGAGGTGTACAGGCTGCAAGATGAAGTAAAAAGGCTTAGAAGTATTAGGGCGGCTGAAATGGAGAGAGACTAGTGGAGTCAGGCTCTGCCTGCCCTGCAGCAGCCTTGGCTGCAGTAACCACGATATGGTGGAGTTCAGGATCCTGTGTGTTAGGAACAGAATATCTAGCAGGATCTCAACCATGGACTTCAGCAGGGCCAACTTTGGCCTCTTCAAGCACTTGCTAGGGGACATCCCTTAGGACAGGGTACTAGATGGCAAAGCAGCCAAGATAGTTGGTCAACATTCAAGGACCACATTTTCTAAGCTCAGGATCTGAGCATCCCAATGGTTAGGAAATCAAGAAAGGGAGCCAGGAGACCTGCATAGTTAAATAAGAAACTGCTGAGCAAACTTGAGAGGAAGAAAAGAGTATACAGATTACGGAAGGAAGGGCTGGCCACTTGGGAGGAATTTAAGACTGTTGTCAGAGGATATAGGGTGGCAACTAGGAAAGCTAAGGCCTCCTTGGAATTAAACCTTGCAAGTGAGGTCAAGGATAAGAAAAATGGCGTCTTCAAGTGTATTGGAGACAAAACTAACACCAGAGGCAATGTAGGCCCACTGCTAAATGAGGTGGGCGCCCTGGTGACAGAGGATACAAAGAAGACGGAGCTACTGAATGCCTTTTTTGTCTCTGTCTTCACTGCTGCAGACTGTCCTCAGGAGTCCCAGACCCCTGAAGCCCCAGAGGAAGTCAGGATAAAGGAGGAGTTTGCTTTGGTTGATGAGAACTGGGTTAGGGATCAATTAGTCAATCTGAACATCCACAAATCCATGGGTCCTGATGGAATGCACCCGTGGGTGCTGAGGGAGCTGGCAGAAGTCATTGCTATGAAGTGATTTCAATAAGGCATTTGACACTGTCTCCTGCAGCATCCTTGCAGCTAAACTGAGAAAGTGTGTTCTGAAGGACCGGGTAGTGAGGTGGATTATGAACTGGTTGAAAGGAAGAAGTCAGAGAGTTGTGGTCAATGGGATGGAATCCAGTTGGAGGGTTGTGACTAGTGGAGTCCCTCAGGGGTCTGTACTGGGACCCATACTATTCAATATTTTCAGCAAGGACCTGGATGAGGGAACAGAGTGTACCCTCAGCAAGTTTGCTGATGACACAAACCTGGGAGGGGTGGCTGACACACCAGAGGGTTGTGCTGCCATTCAGCGAGACCTGGGCACTCTGGAGAGTTGGGCGGGGAGAAACTTAATGAAATACAACAAGGGCAAGTGTGGAGTCTTGCATCTGGGAAAGAACAACCCCATGGATCAGTATAGGTTGGGGTCTGACCTGATGGAGCGCAGAGAAGAGGAAAGGGACCTGTTGGGTCCTGGTGGACAGAAGGATGGCCATGAGCCAGCAATGTGCCCTTGTGGTCAAGGCGGCCAATGGCATCCTGGCGTGTATTAGAAGGGATGTGGTTAGTAGGTCAAGAGAGGTTCTCCTCTCCCTCTCTTCTGCCTTGGTGAGGCTGCATCTGGAGCACTGTGTCCAGTTCTGGGCCCTTCAGTTCAAGAAGGACAGGCAACTGCTTGAGAGAGTCCAGTGAAGAGCCACAAAGATGATTAAGGGAGTGGAACATCTCCCTTATGAGGCGAGGTTGAGGGAGCTGGGTCTCTTTAGCTTGGAGAAGAGGAGACTGAGGGGTGATCTTATTATTGTTTATAAATATGTAAATGGTGAGTGTCAGGAGGATGTAGACAGGCTCTTCTCAGTGATGTCCAATGATGGGACAAGGGGGAACTGGTGCAAGTTGGAACATAGGAGGTTTTGGGTGAACATAAGGAAGAACTTTTTCACTGTAAAAGTGACAGAGCACTGGGACAGGCTACCCAGAGAGGTTGTGGAGTCTCCTTCTCTGGAGACATTCAAAACCCGCCTGGATGCATTCCTGTGTTACCTGCTCTAGGTTGCCCTGCTCTGTCAGAGGGGTTGGACTAGGTGATCTTTTGAGGTCCCTTCCAACTCCTAACATTCAGTGATTCTGTGATTCTGTGATTCTGTGATTCTGTGTGATCTTTCTTATCTCTTAAGTATACTTAGAATTACCTGGGTGGAATGGGCAGTAATCTAGTATTAATAATAATCAGATGTATGAAATGTCTCACTTGCCAGTTCCCCACATTTATCCCTATAGCCAAGATATGTTAAGATAGAATAAAGTATTTCAAAAAGTCCAAATATTAACAGCTTGGTTAATATGTTTAGAGAAAGGAGCACATACATAAAAGAAAATCGGAATGTTGGATCATCTACAAAAGGTTTCTTTCTTTCTTTGATCAAACAAGCTGTCAAGATGGTTCGACATACTTGCACACAAGATATTTATTATACAAAATCCTTCTCAAACATTATTACTTTCACCGAAGCGAGTCTTTATTTTGGGGATACGTATTATCTTATGTGCCATCAATTCTCTCCAAGTTTCTCTTCAGATTCAGACCTTCAGAATGCAGATTCCTATGAACTCTAACTTGACTTAGATCTTTGTCTGAAAACTATTTACTGGGCTAATTAATTTTCAGAAAGACTAATGTTCTTTGAGTATTATTTTTAAAGCCACTGACTATCTAAGTGTTAGAGTGATTATCCCAGCTCATATCTGAACACAAATATATATACAAATCACTACAAAAATGTTCCTTCCCCCAGGTGAATCATCAGGCAAGTCATCATTATCATCATGAAGTCCCAGAAGCTATAATATTCTTTACTCTTTTTCTTTATCCCCAGAAATCACTTCAGAGCCCACTTCTTTTAATACCCACCCCAAAATTTGTATCATTGGATTTTTTTTTTGTGTGGAGCTCAATTAATCCTTCTTGAAGCAAGCTCATTTGCAAAATTTGATCAGGACCATGCTGAACCAAGTGTGAAAATATCCAAGAATGGAGACCCTGAAACTTCTATAGGAACCTGTTCCAGTGTTTAATTACTCTCACCATAAACATAGCTTTTCCTTTGGTCCAGGCAAATATCCTTTGCTACACCTTGTGATAATTCTCTTGTATTTTTTCTTGTTAGCTCTGAGGAAAGCTCTGCCTTTTCAATAGCTCACTTCCAGGTAGTTGAAGGCAGCAATCTGATTCCTCCTTAGCTTTTTTTTTCCTCCAGGATGAATGATTACATTTATTTTGGTCTCTGTATGTCATGTGCCGCAGTCTCTTAACCATCCTGGTCATCAGTTGCTACTGGGAACATCCAAAGCTAGACACTGTTTTGGTTAGAGCTTCACAAGGGCAAACCAAAAGGAAATAACCACTCTATCCTTGCTTCTGACTACACTTTTGCTGTCCAGTATGCTGTTATCCTTCACTGCCATAAGGGTGCACTGCTGCCTCATATTCAACTTGTCCACCATGCTCTTATCTGCAGAGATGTTGTCTAACCACTCACCTCCAGCCTTGCTGTTACCTAGGGTTAATGTCACACCAGATGCAGCAAAGGCCACTGCTTTTTCTTTTCTCCACCTTCATGGGTCAGCTGTTTCCATCTGTCAAAATCCCCTGCTCCCACTCCAGTGCATCAACTGCTCCCCTCTGTTTGGTATTGTTCATGAACTAGATGATCCTATCTCAAACATGTTTAGTAGTATCAGTACTTGTACCGAGCTTTGAGGAGACTCAGTTGTAATTGAATGTCTGTTAGACTCTGAGCTGTCAATCACAGTCCTTTGAGTGCAATGATCCAGCCAATTTTCCCCTCTCCTTGAAGTCTGCCCATCCTGTCTGTACCCATTCAACACGCCTACAAGAATGCTATGGGAGACTGTGTACAAAGCCTTGCTAAAGTCAAGGTAAATGACACATACTTCCTTCCCTTTGTCTGCAGAGCCAGTCAGTTAATCATGGAAGACAATCAAGATTAATTAGGATAATTAAGGATAATTATAGATAAAGTATAATTATAGGATTTTCCCTACCTTTCATCAGTTTCAGAACCACATTTTACATCCTTACTCTTGTGGTTAGTTTGCTATTCCAGTTTCTCGATCGGCACTGGTGACAGACTTATTAATCCCACTTCAGAATTACTCCCCAGTTGCATAGATTTGACTCTTCTCATGAATCTCAGGTATTCTCTTCTCTGTTTTATCACCTTTTTTCCATTGCGAACTCTATATCATTCACATTTCTCTTTGGGCTTTAGTCGCTAAATATATCTGTCTCCTGTTCTTCTCTCGAGGGTCTGGTTATTTGTTTAATTAGTTGTACTGCAGCTTCTGCTTGGCTGTTTTCGTTATACCTCAGAGCTCTTCATGTAGAAACACATTCATAACTTAGTTCTATTTAGCTTTGAGTAGATTATCAGCACAAATATTGCTACATATGAATTTAGCATGGAGCTATGCACTAGCTTAATCATAGCTATTACATATTTCAAGAATATATTTGACTTACACAGACTAATAATATGCTTATTGATAGGCAGGATAACATTTAAAATTGGTGCACAAATTTCATATGTAAAAGATGGAACTGCACACTTAAGCTGAAATGCTCTATAGTTTTGTTACAGGGGAAAAATGTGTATCTATATTTGCAATTTCAGTTGTTGAGTGCCTAATTTATATGCATATGCTGCAAATGTGGGTTTTAAAAGGAAATAGTAACCTACTATATATCTTGGAGTTTTGTCAGGCTTTGATTTGCACCTAGGTAATTGTCTTATACTGCAAACCTGAAAGATAGTTTATAAAGCTTTTAGATGGTGACCATAGCAGTATTTAGGTGTAAAGGAGGTTGTTGTAGTAAATGAATCTTGTCTAAAAGCTAGCAGAAGAACATTTGTTTGGCATTCAGTTAAAACATAATGACTTTATCATTTATCTTGACTTAAAATTTTGGCTGTAACTCTTCTGGCTCATACAGTTGCAAAAGGAAAAAGGATACATGCTCTCCCTCCTCTCTATTTCTTATCCAGAACCAAGTAATTATGTTTTAGAAGAAACCATTTAAAGGACAAGCAATCTCACTGCAAGCATCTAGGCCTCCAGCAGTTTAGTATAACTCTTGCTGCAGTGACATCTGTAAATGTGTATTGTTGCTGCAGTGTGCCTCCTAGTGTTTTCTATAATTCTGTGACAGACACCATATTGCTTACTGCCTGCTGCGTTCAATACTGTATTCCAGTAGTTACTGCCATAATGGACATATTATGCTCACCAAAACAGTATGCCTGGAAATCTAGGTAGACATTTCTCTGTGGGTGTGTGTAAATGCAAACTGCTTAGACTTATATGTTTGTATCTACAGAAGAATGATTGAGAGAAGTGGAAAGATTTTGACAGATATATCTAATTCTCAAGAGACAAAACACCTCACGGCATGTACAACATTCTGCTTGTCCAGTGTATTACTTTTAAAATAGATACTTTCTTTTCTTCTGACTGAAGAATTATTTCAGTAAAATGGTCTTTTCCCTCACAAAAGCGAATTATGATAAATGGAAAGTTCTGCATTTAGCTCATAGGTTACCTTTCAAGTAGCTTGATACTCCCATTGAGCATTTTTATCTTTAGAGCTGATTGCATCTGAAAAATTGATGACAAACATCCGGCTGGGGGTACCTGGCATCCTATTCTCTCTACTTAAGATAGTTTATACGGGTCCAACTTCTTTGTGTCTGTAGTGGGAGGAAGGCATTCTAGCCCATACTATCTATGTGTATCTGGCAAAGTTGTTGTATTACAGCCTACTTCTAAATAATTCATGCACAGGACCAGAACTAAAGTCCACTGATCTCATTGAATGTTGAAAAAGACATGCAATGAATGAAAACAGACAATAGGTGAATACAGCTAAAAGGCAGAAAGGTTCTTATTGAAGTGTTGTCAAGATGAAGCTACATAAGATAGAATGGAATGCAAATAGTTTTCTGTATTTTAAAATGCACATTAGTCATAGGATGGAAAGGAATATCAAAATTAAAGAATTCTAGCAGTCCAATTGCATATTCAGCTTCAATTTAGCTGCTTTGTCTGTACACTTGAACTCTTACACCTCTAATTAATTCCATTCTCTCACCTCATTTTCTACTCTCTTTTCTGTACTTTTCCACCAAAGAAAAACTGAATAATGGGTTTGGATTTTATAAGATAAAAAGTCATTCTGAAACTAGCTCAATTGGAGCTAGTCTGATCAAGAATATTGGTCAGAATAGGATGGTTTGGTCAAAGTTCTGAGCATCTCAAAACGGGATTGTATATGGGGCAATACTGAGCAGCTTTAACAGTAGGTTATGCTTCCAACACTGTTTATAGTATGTATCTAGTAAAAACGAGGAAAGGAAAATAAATTGTTTAAAAAGCAAGCAAATCAAATTTAAATAGTGTCAGTCTTAAGAAGCACATAATGTTAAATGCACCTTTACCATTTTTCTAGGTGCTATTAAGTGTCAATGCTTTTTCTGCTAATTCTACCAAATCACTTCAGATTTACTAAAAAAAGAGAAAAATTGAGTAGTTGTCCATCAAAGAAAACAAATAATTGATGATTTAAAGAGGTGAGAAGGCCAACCTGAAGGAAGTTCAAATGTCCCCTGAAATCTCAGCCAGTGCTGTAAAAAATGTGAATTTGTTAGAATCAAGATGCAATTTTCATTTTGGATTGTAGCTTTAGTGAGTAACTTGACCAAAAAAAAAAAAATTATACAGGAATCTCAGCTGAATTGAATGTTACAAATCAGTTGAAAATAGTACCTCTGAAAACTTGCCAAATAAAGATCCAGTTGCAAGCAACTGGGAGGACCTGTGTTTTCCAAAATGCAAGCTCAGATTTGTTCAGTAAGGGCAGGGCTTATGCTGAGAACCTTGATCTTGCATTCTCATTTAAGCTCATTTCTGCCTCAAAGACATTGTAGTGCTGTGATGGATGGCTGCAGTCTGCTTGTTGGGCCTTTGGATTACTGCTTGAATTCTCAATATTGAAGAGCTAAACATAAAGCATACTGTCATCATTGCTGGTAGTGTTCCTATTGATGCTGGGAAATATTTATGCTAGTTATGTTATAGTTGAAGTATGACAGCAGGGATTATGTTTTAATCACCTTTAGAATTGTACAATACTGGAAGCCTGGAGGAGGTGTGACATAGGAGCCTTTACATGAGTTTACTACTTTCAGACAGTCTTCCTGAATGAGAGAGTCATCTTCACAAAGGCAGCTATTCTGGCTTTTGGAGTTCTATAAAGTGAAGAGGGAAAAAACACTGGCTCTGTTAAGTTGTGAGCAAATAGGTATTAACCTGAATGCTTTGCAATCTTTTGGGTTTTTCTAGTTAATAGGATTTATGCTTCCTTCTTTACAATATTTATGATTCTATTATGTTAAAAGAAACTGTATTTCAGTACTGTGAGACCTAGGATGATGTCCTACTGAAGCAATGAATCTATGCAGATGACTGTGAGAAGGAAAACATAAAGTAGAGGCAGCTAATTCGTTTTGAAACCTTTATATAATTTTACATATCAGCCTGAATCTGTACCTGTTTAACAGCATCATTTTCTTTTACTATTTCATGTACATACTTCATTCCGTTGGCATTTAGAGTGATATAAACAACTACAGCCACATGAGCAGATTTTTGAATCTCAAGCTCCCTGCAGCTTTTTCAATGCCTGTTTGCTTTTTATAGATTTGATTCTTTTTCTTACAGTGATTAAGAGGTGAAACCAACAAAAACCAAAACAAAGTGTTATCTGAATGTACTTAGGACCTGCTGTGAAATGTAGCCAGAGACACATTCTTTCTGCCTCCATAATCAAGAAAAGACAAATTATAAAGTACAGTACTCCAGCAGACAATATGCACGTAAGATTAATAAAAGCAGAACTGCTTATTAACTTGATCACTCCCTGAATGACGATATAAGAAGTCTGAGGAAGTGCCAGAGAATTATTTATTAAAAATGCTTAGGAGCATGATGTTGGCATTCGGCCTTTTCTGTTGAATGCACTTTAAGGATTCAAATTCTGCAGCACTACACTTTTCAAGCAAATTTAAAATAGCACTCTAGTTTTAAAATGTACTTCATAGCATTGCTCTTCAGAATTAGGCTTAATTTTCCAAGACAAAAAGCTCACAGTTGTTGATGCATCATTATCTGAAGTGTACTGCATACTTAGTTTTTATGTTGAAGAATAGTGTTAAAGAGCCAATTTGAAGAGTTAGATGAAACCATACCAGTAATAAATATAGATTGTTTGCAGTTAGAATTAGTTTTAAATTGGTTCATTCAGTTTGTTTGTTGTTTTTTTTTTTTTAATGTGAAGACATTGCCTATTTTAAGGAACGAGTGCCATGTAGTATCGCTAGTGAAAATATAGAAAAGAAAGAGATCTTTTCAAATTTCTTCTATGGGTTACTCCCTAGATATAAAATATCTAATTTTTTGTTTTTCTATAAAATAATATTTTTTACTTAAAAGTAAATATATTTATATATATATTATAT